>QLNU02015359.1:6484589-6502725 GCA_006491805.2 Dysdera silvatica | reverse complement strand
CTGGTTCGAATCCAGGACGGGGAAAGCGTCTCCTTTTCTCCAGAAAGAAAAAAAATCTCTAGTTTGAGCTATAATATATATGCGTGGGTGGCAGGAATTATTGTATAATGGTTTAGTTATTATTGTTTTTAGCCTGTCCTTGTACATTTGTGTGAGCTTTGTCTTCACTAGTTTATGTTCTTGTCTTTGGGCCTGCATTATTTACTATTATTATATTGTGTATATTGGCGGTATAGGCATTAGGTAGAGTTAAGTGCACGTGTCCTCACTCTATCTTTAAGGATTAATTAGATTTTCTTCTTTTAAGAATTCCCCAAATTATCGTCAGGTGTAAGATATGTAACTTCCTGCTGTTTTATGTCAATCTTGAAGTAAGTAACACATGTTTTTCTAGATTTCTGTGCAGTAAAGTTTCTGTGTTTGATACGCTCTTGACAGAAAATAACTATATATTGTCAACTTTCTCCGTATGCCATATGTCAGTGATTCCTTTTTTGAAGTTTTGGTATTTAGATCATTTTTATTTCAGCGACAAAAAAATAATAGTTTTTGGCTAAAATTATTTTGTTTGCAAGTTAAAAATGGGTTTAAAAAATTAAATATGATAGGTAGGAAAAAAACAAAAAGGTGGATTTGTATGTTAAGGGGTCCTACTTTTAAAAAGAAAAGGAATTTAATTATAAATACATCATTTGTATGCAGAAATTTTAAAGGGTAATGGCTTTATTAGTAAAAATCAACTTAATTTAAAATTCACGCCTTTGTTAATTCAGTAAGCATTTTCAATCATCTTTTTCGTTAGTCACATAAAAATAATTAAATTTAAAGTTCTTGAAAAATATTTACAAAGTATTTTTATTCTATCCGGATGCATGTTCTGCACAGGAAACTTGTTTGCTTCTTATTATGACCATCTTGGCTCTTCTTGATCTTTTGGTGTGGCTGCTGCCCATCATGAAAGTTTCGTTGGACGAAGGTGTCGCCTCTTGAGGAACGTTAATTACTCTGACATCATAAAGATTAAGGGTAGACGCAGTGTACAAATAATTGGAGGTACAACTCCATCTGAAAAAATTAAATAACAGGCGGCAGAATATCGAAAAAAAAATTTGCATCGTCTAAGCATATGGTATTTATATACAGTGAGAGAGAGAGTGCTTTTCTTTCTTTCTTTATTTATTTATTTGTTTGTTTGTTTGTCTGTCTATCTGTCTGTCTGCCTGCCTGCCTGCCTGCTTGCATGCCTACCTACCTATCCACCCACCCATCCATCCATCCATCCATCCATCCATCCATCTCTCTCTCTATATATTTATTCATTTATTTATATAAATCAGAAGAGTATTTATCTTCACGTTCACAATATTCGTAAATTATACATAATTTCATTGGTTGATTGTTAACTTACCTGATAAATTCTTTAAGTTTCAAAAGTAAGTGGCAGTATATAATTAAAAATTTAAATTAACGTTCACGTCAAAAAACGTTAAATATAAATTCTAATGAATTTGTAAATATTTTTGAATTGGACAATTTATTCAACAGCGATACTTCAAAGGTTCCTTTTGTGCTGGTGTATTTAACATTAACCGCCGAAAGGTCATCCCAATCTCACCGTAATGGCAAAGGATGATTGCCACGACGACCTCAAATTTGACAGAAACTTATTATCTGTTTTAACCCATATCTAGAAAATTGTTCTTTTCTCACATTTTCTTTAAAGGGTACCCAGAATCTCCACAAAACGAAAAACAAGTCAGAACAGTGTGTTTCTGTTTTGATGTAGCATAACATCATGCATTACTAGTTCACTGTTCCTTTGGTTCCGTTCGACAAAAAAGTTCGTTTGGAAAAGAACACGTATTTAGCAGATGGAATACTCCTTGTCCCGATGGTGGACAATGGATATCTCCAACGTCCGGCCCCTTTCTTGTTCCAACCATCAGTCTTTACTATTCGTTGTGAATTGCAGCCTGCATCTAATACACAATTAGAAAACTGGACGTCTCCCTTCCAATAACATCAGTTCCTAGGCCACGGTAAGGAACAGACAACTTGCTTGGGAAGAGGTTGAAATGCGCTTTCTGTGGGTTAATATTCTTGAATATGTTCCCAAACTCGGAATTTTCGGTCTGGATATACTGTAAGAAAGTAGCTATGCATATGTGGAGGACTACCTCATCCATGATAGCTCCTATAAAACCAAAAATTGGAATACGTTGCAAAATGATGATGATAATGGCAAGCCCATATTTATGTTATGGGAGGCGTAAATGCAGATCAGATGAAGGTTAAAATTTCATTGGTAATTTATCCGTTTCCGATGCGTGTCGGCGCACCTAGCCTGCCCTTCTTTTTTGAAACCGATGGAAATAAATACCCCAAGAGCTTACGACTGACAAGAAATAAATCAAGGGCAATTCTATCGGAAGAATTTAATTTGTTTTGTATCAGCGGCTGGCACTCTATAATTGGTCTTCCCGAGCTGTTCATGTTAAGCTTCAGAATGAGAAAACCTTCTAATTACTTTACATGAGCTTAACGCAGCTTACTGGAGTCTAATTTTCTTCGCTAAGCCCTATTCCGGAAGTTGTATTCCTCAGCTTCTAATCGGGAAGACAAGATTTCAAATTCTTTGCCATTGATAAATGATTTCAAACGGAAATCTGCGTTTTTTAGGCTACCACTTAATAGAGCTATCGTCTCAAGTTCAATGCACAATATTTTTTTAAGGCATAAAACGGATAATATAAAACTTAGCTAGTTTTTTATTGCAAGCAAAATCCAGACTGGTATTTCAAGATCCAGAAGCTATTAAGAGTTGAGTAAGTTTTAAGTCAAAGTGGCAAACATTGATCATATGTTATTTAAAAATGATTTCTTCTATCTATAGAACTAGTAGATCATGATTTGTTCCCAATGGCATAAATGGATTTAATAAATTACGAATTTAGAATACTTAATATATTATTCAATGCAGCTATAAAATATTAAGTTGATTAAATAATCTAATATTTTATAAACGGTTGATAGTTTTTGCAACTAATTAATAATATAAATATATATAAATTCCGTAACGGAAAACGATTATAAGTAAATGTTATTTGAAAAGAATTTCGGCGATATTCTTACATTTTCACCCTTCTTCAGTTTGTGGCTGGTTTCTAAGGTACGGTAGCATATTAGAATATAATTCAGTATATTAAATCACGACGTAGTATATTAAAGTACAGCATAGTATATTAAAATGCAACGTAGTATATAAAACTTTACATATTATACTAAACTACCACGCAATATATGGAACTTGAATATAGTGTATTAAACTATAACGTCTTATAATAAACTATAACATATTATATTAACTTATAACGTAGTATATTTAAATACAACGTAATATAATAAACTACAACGTAGTTCGTTATGTAGGTGGATAGAATCACACACTTTCCCATGGATGTGTGTTACAATTCATGTTCCTTAAAGAGTTAGTCAATTTTTGACATATTCTAGTTCTTTAAACGCCATTCGCTCTTCCGGATTCATATTCATTTTAGAAGTCAAACAATATTTCGATTAATTCCTGTATTTTCCAAGAGAGTATAGAAAACTCTAAACGAGGATAACGATATGAATGGTTGTAGGACTTTAGTTATCGTCCTTATGCACCTTACAGAATAAAAATTTTTTGATTCTTATCCATTCCCTGTATTTTTATATAAATCGAACACTACGCAGATTAAATCAAACAACAATATCAATCAACGTTTATTGGCGTAGTGATACCAACGCCGATGTTATGGCGTGATTAGATGGTGAAACGTTCGAAGGGACCTGAACCCACGACCTTCCACTTGCCGGGCGGAGGCTCTACCCACTGAGCTACGAACGACAATATATAATCTCTTTACGAACGTATATATATTGTTGCCAGTTATTTCGCAGAATGGTGTAGTACATAGACTACTATTTAAACCAAATTGCAAAGAGACTGGTATTAAATTGATCGAAATGCACGTTGCAGCATACAGGTATGTATTTATTTTATATAAATCGAACACTACGCAGATTAAATCAAACAACAATGTCAATCAATTTAATACCAGTTTCTTTGCAATTTGGTTTAAATAGTAGTCTATGTACTACACCATTCTGCGAAATAACTGGCAACAATATATATACGTTCGTAAAGAGATTATATATTGTCCTTCGTAGCTCAGTGGGTAGAGCCTCCGCCCGGCAAGTGGAAGGTCGTGGGTTCAGGTCCCACCGAAGGCAGAAATATTTATTTTCTTTCGAACGTTTCACCATCTAATCACGCCATACCATCGGCGTTGGTATCACTACGCCAATAAACGTTGATTGATTGACATTGTTGTTTGATTAGATAATTTGTTGTAGGTTCAATAAACGAAAACAAAATGCCGTCAGAGGAGGGTCAAATTTAATTGGGTTTATAGTAACATAGTGTATACCCTGTACCCTTCTGGCAATTCATATTCGTTAATCACTGAGCGCCAGATCCACAGTATCCCTTTGTTTGGCCCAGTTGCCGCTTCATCCTGGTTACAGTCGGAGTGGTGTGGTAGTGTTCACACAAGGGCGCAGGCCAGGATGGACGTAAATCGGCTAGTATAATTCACAGGGCGAATTTCTCCGTAATCGAGACCACAGGTTTAAACTGATATTTATACCGTTCAACTGTATTTAACACAACACTCTTATAGCAATAAAGTGATAGCACGTAGAAATAAATAACCTATAATGAATGTTTTAATTCTCTCTTTTTTTTTCAAAATCTGGGAATCTCAACTATGAAGTGAGGCCTTAGTTGATGAGATAACTTGGCCCCGACCCAAACAGAGGCCGAAAATTTGTAAAATTTTATAGCATATCACTACTTTTCACAGAGTTGCACAAATTGGGAAACATTGATCAATTCATTGTTTTGATTGCGCTTAAACGTGCGATGTCAAAATATTATTCATTATTATCGGCCGCTGCGGGGAAGATTATTAACAAAACTGATAATCAAAGCAGATCGATTATTTTGCGGGGGAGTTGGAAATGCCCCCCGGTGGGTACACACAAGGGCTCATTCTAACAAGGGAACCTATCAACCGGCCGATCGTGTTAAAAGTCGGGACGGTGGGGATTTTATAGGACTTTCACACCTTGCTCTAACCGTATAATAGTTTTTCAGTAAAACTTAAATTTCGAGAAACGATGGGGGGTTCAAAGTTCTTTATTTGGCGACCCATGTTGGCGATTAAGTTGGCGGTGTGTTCCACGGTTTGTGAATGTCCTCTCCATGATAGAAAGAACAAAAATATTTTTCATTTTTGTATCTCACATCTTAATCTTTTTAACTGATGAACATATATGGTAAGGTAATGGTCAGAGGCGTCGCCATGGGGGTATGGAGGGAGTCTCTCTAACAAGACAAACTTTCTATTGAAATCACGTGTCCACTTGGCAAAATCGGTCACCGAGTGAGAATCCCCCTCTCCACAATCCAATAAGCCACTCGCCTCTGATGATAGTGCGTAATAATTATACTGCTAATTATTACGTATCATCATTACCTGATCAGTTTTAAAATCAGCCTTGTTTAATGATGAAAAGATAATAATGTAAAAAAAAAAATGGATATCGTGGAAGTGATACTGAATATAAAAGTGGTCAAAGCGCAGGACCTTACGACAGTGCGCATATTTTAAAATTGAGCACACATCGCAATCTGAAAAATCGCAATTGCCATTTTGCAACGTAAAAAACATTTCTTGCACATTCGAGAAGTTTCTGGGATTCAAGTCGCTGTTGTTACTTTTAAACCAAGCATATTGTATCATAGGCTGATAATTAGGCGATTGCAACTGATTGTATACCAAACTATGGGTTTTTATTACTTTGTTTCTGTTTTTTGCATCAATATCCAACTCATCTGTGGCGATACGATTTGTGATTTTCTTAACACATAATTTCAGTTGATGAAAATATGTACGTCTAACTGTTGGATTAAAGCAGTTGCTTTTGGTGGAATTCTTAACCTCGTACAATTTTGTGGAAGATCTTTGTAAGTATCAGTATCTTTGTAAGGGTTAGTTGAACAACGAGCTTCGCTGCTCGATCTGACGTGCTTTCGACTTCAAGAAGGTAGTCTTTAATTCTTTTGTTGATTAAGAAGCCAACACCACTTGTTCTTCCAGTTTCCGTTCCTCTATAATAAAACAAATGTCCACTTTTAAGTTCCACCAACTCTTCACCTTTTCTTCTAACTTCACTGAGTCCTATAATGTGCCATTTGATCTTGTCAAGTTCTTCTTCCAATTCTTGAAGTTTTGCTTCAGAAGCAAGGGATCGTCCATTATACGTTGCCAAGGTCAATAACAAACGGCAGCCTGGGCCATTCCAGTGATTCTTAGCACCCCCTGCTTTCATGCCACGCTGACCGCTGCCTTGATCAGGAGCACTCCAGCACCTGGAGACTAGGGGCCATGGTTTTTGGTGTATTAGCATATTGGAGGAATTAGCCATCATTTCACCACGCTGGCTAGACGGGTTGGTGAATTAGCCCTCCCCTTCCGCCTTTCCATCCGTGCAGCAAATATTAATTTGCCTCTTGGATAGAAAGCCCGGCCCACACTACTTGAAGGCGGGGTAGGACACTAGGTCACTGGCCCGGCCGGTTCCACACATCGTCACATATGTGTGTGTGTGTGTGTGTGGGTCTCCTTCTACACAACTGGTATATAACATCTTATATAGCACGTCAAAATATCGTTCATATTCATTACAACAGACAAACAATTTAGATATACAATGCTAAGATTATGAAAAGCTTCCATAAACTAAAACTTTCGTCACATTAATAAACCTTTGCTGTTTACAAATTACCATATTAGTTTCCTTAAAATTTCATAAAAAATGGAAAAAAATAGAACATCTACATTTTAATCTCACATAGCTGGTATGAAAATTTTTAATAGATTAATTAGCCATTGTTTGTTATTCACATGGCTATGGCTGACCAAATTTTTACCATTATATGATATCATGTCGTGACAGAAAATAAATATATTTTAATTAAAATGGTTTGATATGATTTTAAAAATATTTGTAAGCAAATTGATAAGTAATGGATAGCGTGTTAGAAATCCACATCCTTAGTTCAAGCCAATGGCGGCTTGTGGCGCCATTTTAGTGAGGCAGAACGAGGCTAATTCACCAAAATACGTTGCATTACGGTTTACACTCGCCAAGAAACCGGTTTCGTTCACTAGATAAATAAGTAGGTTAATGCATTTTGGTGATTTAACTCCTGTCTGACTAAATTTTTGCCACTAGTCGCCGCTGGCTCAAACTAGAGTTTTTTTATCCATAAAAAAAAAGTGACATCGCCCAGAATCGAACTGGGGACCTCTTCCGTGAGAACTAGATTGCCTTAACCTCTAAACTACCAAAGAATAGGAAACTTTCTCTTTTTCTTCATGTGTGAGATTTATAAGATATTATTATTACCCTTCTCAGGGTTAACACAATTATCAAATAATGGTCAACACACAAAGCCACAGGGAATGTTTTTGTGATGTTTTCGATGGGAATTGAAATGAAAAAAAGAGAAAAATTTCTGTGCCCTGGCGGCCGAGCGGTTAATGTAATATGGCTCATATAGAGGGTTCTCAGTTCGGCTCTGGGATAGTACGATGTCTCTTTTTCTTCCAGTGGAAAGAAGCTCCAGCTTGATATACGAATGTGGGTGTCGACAACGCTACTCATCTCAATCCATCATGAAAATATTACAAGAAAACGGATTTGTGTGCTGACCATTTGGCAACTATGTTAACTCTGAAAAAGGTAATGAAATCGTTTAACTGGAAAAGTAATGTAGTGTTATATCATTTTGTAAACCTAAAATTTTCAGAAATTTTGGAAAATAAAAAAAAAATTAAAAAGCATTTCGCGATTACACTTAATGCAGAGCTAATTACTAATTAAATTCTAAATCATTATTTTGATAGGAAAATATTTTGTTTCATTAATTTCCTCGGACCTTCTCTATTTTAATTTATCTTATTTGTTATCTTTATATATATATATATATTTATTCTTTTATTACCCTATTTTTGACAATAACAATATAAGTATAAATCTTAAGAAAATTAAACAACGAAACAAACCGATTGCTTTTTTTTTACCTATTTTTGTCCACTCTCTTATTATTAATTTCAAGAGAGAATTGTGTGCTGTTTATGTATCAGTTTCACGAATTCAACATTTTGTTCTTCGCGTTTCGTGTTTGTTCTTTGATTAATTAGGTGATAGAAAGGGTTGTATTCCTTCAAAAACTATAAATACCGCTGTAGCATGTTCGTATCTGTCCTCTCACCATGAATCACAAGCAAGCTGCTGCTGTTATTCATAACTACTGCGTAATCAATAACCGTATTCACAGTGATAATAACAATGTATGTTCTTAATGAAAACATATCTACCTGGAGAATAATATAGTTTATGTATCTTAAAATAAAAGTTCTTGAATTTTGAATGATATAAATGTGTGGCTCCCCACCGAAAGATGGAAGACGAAATTTTATCTAAGTGACCGTCTGGGTCTGATCATTCAATCATTCACCTAAACAGCATCTTCTGTTATAGATAGCGACATATTTCAAAACGCGTTGATTATGCAAATGAGTAGTATACGAACTTAAGAAAGAAACGAGTACGACTTCTCCTTTTCGAATGTAAATTTTGGTAAGTATGTACTGAATAAAACATGTTTTCGTGGCATTAGAGTCCACACGATCGGCATAATTCACTTTTTTTCCACTATAAAAGGAAGGCGAGCCTTTTGTTGAAAATTCCGTTCCCGATTCGTCTTCTTAATGGTGTACCGATGCCCGAAATAGAGAAGTCCGAGTTCATGAAATAGAGCACACACACCCCGAAATCTTTTTTTTTTTTCTGCGTCATTTCCGACTCTGGGAAAAAGCAAAATCTTGAATGAAAAGCGAGGAAATCGAATGGAATATGTCATTGTTGTATCAGATTTGTTGCACTACCGGCGGCATTGAAATGGTTTTTCTTCGAGTCATATATAGAATCGATTGATAAATGGGTTCAATTTAAATTTACTTTGTCAGCTTCAAATATTACTTGAAGACTTTAAAAATGCAGACGAAACACTACTGTTTTTGAAACAAAAAGGGAACTGGAAAAAAAAAATATATATATAGTTATTATGGGACTCATCAATAATACTTTAAAATCATAAACGTTCGACTTATAGGGTATGTGTGATTATTTTAATACTTCCAAACATAAATGCACGCATGCTCCGGAAACACATACATTTACATATTTCGCTAGTTTGCATAAATCAGTGTTTCTCAAACTCTGGCAACTTACGGACCACATTTAACTTATTCTTATTATTTAACTAATTCTTTACTAATCAAGGATCATGAGTCTGGGCGAGGGAGGGAGTCTAAGGTTCTATCTCAAGAGAAAAGTGGAAAATATACTATCTGAAACGAGTGATGTCTCTATTCTGGATATTAACATTATCCTCCAATAATCACTATCATTTTTAAATTAAATATTTTTATTCCTCGCATAATTAATTAATCATTAAAAAGTAACGATAATCTGGGTTTTTACATCTGAATATTGATTTCTTAAATTGTTTTGACCTCCGTTAAGTGTTTTACTTCTCCCTTCGCGTCCTTTGATCTATCACTTGGCTTTAACAAGTGATCTAAGCACTGCTTCATTACTTGCGAACTTGCACATAGTATATCTTTACATTTGCTAGCAGGTGAGTTCGATGAATGCCCATAGCTGAATGAGAAAGAGCACTTTTCCGGCTATCAAGTGATTGTGGCTTCGGTCCCTACTAGGTGCCGAAAAATCATTATTTTCTGTGCGCGTAATTTACTATCCGTCAGGCTATTACTTTCTTAATTTTCTTGACAATCCTCTGGACCATTTGATGGGCTACCACGAGCCGCACTCTTAGGAAAACTGGTATAAAGTTGCGTGGATGATTTAAAACTGTTTTCTCTTTTACGGAGCTACCAACGTCAAATGGATGTTAAACGGCTGAAAAATGAGAAGTGCATTTTTATTTTTACTTAGCCATTGAAATTGAATTGTCTTAATTAATTTTATTGTGCTTAATGACATGGGGTCTTGTATGCCATAGCAAGATGTTTATACTAGTAGTAAAAGAGCCTCAAACATTTCCGTTTAAAAATAGCACTTTTTTCGTTTTAATCGAAAGTACTTTGGACATCTGCTATGCAATTGAATATTTGACTAGCTTTAACTTTTTATCTAACAAAACAATAAATTCAGATACTAGGACTGAAAGAGTTATAACGGTAAAATGCTATTTGTCATTATATTACCCCAGATATTTGAAAAATGGTATAAAAACTATGTTTTATATAATTAAATAAAGAGTATGTACCCAGTAGTTAACTTAATTTTTTTTAAATTTTGTTTAGTCCAACTATATTTTAAAGAAAGTCCCAGAAGACCGCTCTGAAATTACTTGCATATGATAATTAAGGTAAGTTTTAGTTATTTATGTAAATCCGTTTCATACTTGATTTGTGTTGTATTGTTCTTTCGGGTTAACTGAATTGTATTTCTAGTAATACAGTCAAACCTCGTTAAGACGAACACGCTTAAGACGAATTACTTTTAATACGAACCGTTTTCTGAAGTCCCGTCAGATTGTATAGCATACTATCCTCTCCGGATAAGACGAATTACTGTTATACGAACAGATTTTCTATTCCTCTTGGTTTTTGTCTTAACTAGGTTCGACTATATTATATATTTTGTTTTGCAATACAAATCATTTAGAAATAATGTGTATGATATATACTTGCTTTGTGCTTATATATAATATCCTAACTATATCATCATCATCATCATCATATTCAACCATTATCTATCCACTGCTGGATGAAGGTCTCTCCAAATGCTTTCCACACAAGTCTATCCTGAGCAATTCGCTTCCACGTCACCCCAACCTGTTTTCTTATTTCATCCACCCATCTAGTTTGAGGACGTTTTCTAGGTCTTCGGTGGTCTCTTGGAATCCAGTTCAGAATTTCTGTTGTCCATCGTTGATCAGTTCTTCTTGCAATATGCCCAGCCCATCGCCATTTCAGCCCTTTTACTTTAACAATGATGTCCTCTACTCTAGTTTGCTCTCTCACCCAAGTGTTTCTTTTTCGATCTCTCCTAGTTATTCCAAGCATGCACCTCTCCATGCTCCTTTGCGTTGTCTGTAACTTTCGTATTGCTCCAACTGTTAGACTCCATGTCTCTGATCCATAAGAGAGGACTGGCAATACACACTGGTTGAAGACCTTTCTTTTTAGACACAAAGGCAATTTCCCCTTCAGGATAAAACTGTTTCTTCCAAATGCACTCCAGCCAAGTTTAATACGTCTGTTGAGTTCTTTCATAATGTTGCCATCCATTGAAATCAGCTGGCCAAGGTAAATATATGAATCAGCAATTTCTAGCTCAATGTTGTCAACTTGTATTTTTGTTTCCTCTACGAAATTATTGAACATGATCTTAGTTTTTTGTAGGTTCATCTTGAGTCCAACTTCTTTACTTCTAGTTGAGAGCTCCTGTACCATGTCTTGGAGTTCTGATGGGTTCGTTGAAAAAATAACAATGTCATCAGCAAACCGCAAATGATTTAAATATTCACCATTTATTTTTATTCCCTTGTTATTCCAATTTATCTGCTGAAAAATCATCTGTAAAGCTGAAGTAAAAAGTTTTGGAGAAATGGTATCTCCCTGCCTCACACCTTTACCAATTTTGATAGTTTTGGTATCTTTATGTAACCGAAATTTTGCACTTGCATTTTTATACACACGTTTCACCATGTCAATGTACACATCCTCAATGTCTGTTGATCTTAAAGAGTTGATGACTGCTGATGTTTTAATAGAGTCAAAGGCCTTCTCATAGTCAATAAATGCCACACACAATGGAAGTTCATATTCATGTGTTCTTTCAATTAATTCTCTTAATACTTGAATATGGTCCACTGTACTGAATCCACTTCGAAATCCAGCTTGTTCTCTTGGTTGAGCTGCATCTAATTTTTTCTGCAGGCGATGTGTTAGCACTTTTGTGAAGATTTTATAAATAGCAGGTAACAAGCTAATTGGTCGGTAATTTTTCAAATCCTCTTTATCACCTTTTTTATGCAAAAGAATTACTGTTGCAGAATCCCATTGGTTTGGTATGTTACCGCTGTTAAGACATTTGGTAAAGAATTTTGCAAGTATGTCTTCTACATATTCTCCAGCTTCTTTTAGGATATCTAATGTAATACCATCATCACCAGGGGCTCTTCCTTTCTTCATACTTTTTATTGCAAATGAAACTTCTTCTTTTAAGATTTTAGGAGCTGTTCCTTCGACTATCTCAGAGTCTTCGTTTAATCCACTGTTACTTTCGTATAGATTTTTGTAGAATTCTTCAACTCTTCTAAGTATTTCTTCCCTATTTCTTGTTACGGTGCCATCCTCTCCTTTTAATGCAATGATGTGTTTCTTCCCAACAGATAAACTTCCTTTAACAACCCTAAGGCTCTTGTTATTTTCAATGGCTTTCCTTACTAGCTCACAGTTGAATTTTCTTATGTCTTCTTTCATGCTTTTGCGCAGAGTTTTACAAAGTTCTATGTACTCAATCCTGGAACTGGTATTTTGATTGTCCACCTTCATATCTCTTCGCCTTTTCATGAGCTGTTTCGTCTTCTCAGATAATTTGCTATTGTGCTTTTTACAGGTTACACCACCAATTTCCCCAGCAGTTTCAACTATTGTCTTAACAATGTTTTCATTTGCTTCTGAGATATCACTTTCATCAATAAGTCCTTCCAGTGCAGAAAAGCGATTTTTTAATTCCAACTTGAATGCCTCGGTATTTTCTTTTAATTTCTTTAAATCCACCCTCTTACTTACTTGTTTCCTAATGAGCTTCTGTCGTTCTAATTTAGTATTTAAGTGCACTTTACATCTCACCATTCGATGATCACTTCCAGTATTAAATCTGTTCAGTACACTGCAATCTTCAATAATTGATTTCTTGTTTGCCAGGATATAGTCAATTTCACTAGTTCCCCCATTTGGGTGTTTCCATGTCCATTTTCTTTGCGGTTTCTTCTTAAAAAATGAATTCATGATGCTAAGATTTTCAGCTTCTGCAAATTCGATGAGTTGATCGCCACGTTCATTCCTTTCCCCATATCCGTATTTACCAACCGATGTCTCTCCTTGTTCCTGTTGTCCAATTCTTGCATTGAAATCCCCCATGATGAGCTTGATATGTTGTTTCCCTTTGGTGTGTAACTCTTTGATTTCTTCATAAAATTCTTCAACCTCTTCGTCGGTATGGCTTGATGTTGGTGCATATACCTGTACTATTTGAAGTTGGTATCGCTGGGTTAGTTGAACAACAAGCCTCGCTGCTCGATCTGATGTACTTTCAACTTCCAGAAGACAGTCTTTAATTCTTTTGTTGATTAAGAAGCCAACACCACTTGTTCTTCCAGTTTCCGTTCCTCTATAATAAAACAAATGTCCACTTTTAAGTTCCACCAACTCTTCACCTTTTCTTCTAACTTCACTGAGTCCTACAATGTCCCATTTGATCTTGTCTAGTTCCTCTTCCAATTCCTGAAGTTTTGCTTCAGAAGCAAGGGATCGTCCATTAAACGTAGCCAAGGTCAATAACAAACGGCAGCCTGGGCCATTCCAGTGATTCTTAGCACCCCCTGCTTTCATGCCACACTGACCGCTGCCTTGATCAGGAGCACTCCAGCACCTGGAGACTAGGGGCCATGGTTTCTGGTGTGTCAACATAATGGAGGAATTAGCCATAATTTCACCACGCTGGCTAGACGGGTTGGTGAATTAGCCCTCCCCTTCCGCCTTTCTATCCGTGTAGCAAATATTAATTTGCCACATAAATAGAAAGCTCAGCCTGCACCACTTGAAGGCGGGGTAGGACACTAGGTTACTGGCCTGGCCGGTTCCACACATCGTCACATACGTTCAGCGTGTGGGTCTCCTTCCAGTTAGATACCAGCAACCCTTTTGCAGGCCATATATATATATATATATATATATAGTGCAGAATAACAAATGCATATATGTAAGATGAATAGTGCATGAAAAAAAATTAGGGCCAGTTAGATGAATAAATTTGGATAGGATTAAGGTAAGAGAAAAGATTAATAGAAAATACAATATTCAAACATAGACATATATATACATACAAATATGAACGTACAAATATATATACACACACATATAAATGCGACGTAATATAAGCATACAGCCCCAGAACTGTCGTCTGGGACCTTTTCTAGGACTACATGCTTGGCGCCTTTTCTGGAAGTATGTTGCAAAATACAAGTAAATCAGATAAGCCAAATGCATTTAGCGAGATACCCAAGGCCCAAAGGCGCCAAAAAACAGAATGCATAAATCCGAATATTATTACAGTATAAACAACAAAGTGTACAAAGTAGGCAAATTAAACGTAAAATTAATAAAATAGAAAATCATACGTAGATACATTTGATACATGCAAAATAGAAATATGTAGAGGTGTAAAAAAGAATATAAATATACAAACGCTTTTCGAAAATGGTTTATGCTCAAATAGTGGAAACAAAGCCGAATATTTTCAAAACAATTTTAAAGAAATCTTTTCGAAAAGCTAAGTCTGCATCCCATTGCCTTTACACCATTAATTTTTAGTGTTAATGCAGTAATGGCATGTATAGTGAATGTTTACTTACGTAATAAGGAAAACTTTCTCTATACTCTGCTTGCTCACATATTATAACATTAAAGGATATAAGCAATCCAGGCTAAGATGGCGACTTGTTTAGTTTCGTATTGAATGCTCCAGCTGAAGCGTCTCTGTACAGGGTTATAGCTTGGTAGCCTTTTGGCGAAGTATGTATGATGGTGGCGTGAAGAAAAAACATTTATACATGAAAATACTTTATGCATATGCTAAACATTTTTTGTTTAGCAATATAGATGAGAATTTTCTGAATTTATCTATTGTAGAACGATTTTGGAAATCTGTTATTAATTAAGAGAATAGTGAATTGTTGAAGACTATTCCTTGTGTCATTTCTAGTATCACAGATTCTTTATATTCTAGTTCCCATGGTGATAATGATATTTCTGAAGACGACGTTAGAAATATTAGAGTTGAATTTAGAGAGGTGGTTAACTTGGAAGGTGAAGTCCATCTTTTTGTCGTAAATGATGCTTGTTAATTTATTCTTATCAGTGATTTTTATGTCGATGTCCAGGAAGTGAATAGAATTGTTTTGAACGGACGTTTCTGCTAATTTTAATTCACTGGGGTAGATATATTGGAAATTTTCTTCAAACATTTGGTTGTTAAAGGCAATAATGTCATAAATGTAACTATATATATTGCATAGGTACGCAGGTCGATTTTTTCGTAATGGTGTAAGAATAAACTCGCAGCGAGTGATGAGTAGCACGTTCCTTGTAGAATGCCACAAATTTGTTTATATACGTGCTTGCCATTATAGATAAAATTATTGCAGATGGCAAGTTTTGGCAAGTTTTGACAGTATTCTCCCTCAATGCCTTTAAGAAGGTGTTGACATTTAACGAAGTAGGTGTTTAGAACGTTTTCCAACTTTTCAAATGGTATGCATGGGAATAAGTTCTCGAAGTCATATGTACTGAAATCATTAATGTAAGCATGGTTGTTTAGATATTGAATTATAGATACGTTATTATTGATGAAGATGCAATTCTCTTTGGATTCTGTGATGTCATGGGCGAAGATTTTTAATATATCGAAAAGGATGTAATTACCAGAATTATTGTAACAATTAATCCCGATGATAATAATGCGAAATTTAACGGGGTTTTTGTGAAACTTAACAGTTGGGAAGATAAAAGGATATTGGGTAGTATGATGTTTGGTTTTGAAAAGTTTGTTAAAGGCAATAATCTTCTTGGTAGTAGTGGACAAATTGTAATTGTAGAGCTTATAGGTGGTAGAACTTCTAAGTTCTTGATAGATAATTTGATGATAAAGTTTTTTGCGAACTATGGCGAAGTTTCCGTTCGCTTTGTCAACACTAGTAATGATGAAAAGTTCCTTTAGTTCATCAATTTGCTTGTGGATCTTAGTCATATTCATATGACTATAGTTACATTCTATAATATCTTTTGAGGATTCTTTGACTTGTAAAGAAATATTGCCAAGTCACACATTATTTCTTCTTTATATTTTTCTTTATTATTCCTTTTTCCAATTCTAATTTTACTATATTTGAAACCTCTCTCTCTCTCTCTCTATATATATATATATGTCATATTTAACCATTATCTATAAACTTTTGGATGAAGGTCCCTCCAAATGCTTTCCACACAAGTAAATCCTGAGCAATTCGCTTCCACATCACACCAACCTCTTTCTAATCTCATTTACCCATCTAGTTTGAAGATGTTTTCCAGGCCTTCGGTGGTCTCTTGGAATCCAGTTGAGAATTACTGTTGTCCATTGTTGATCAGTTCGTCCGGCAATATGCCCAGCCAATCACCATTTCAGCCTTTTTACTTTAACGATGGTGCCCTCTACTCTAGTTTTCTCTCTCACCCAAGTGTTTCTTTTTCGATCTCCCCTAGTTATTCCAAGCGTGCACCTCTCCATGTTCCTTTGGGTTGTCTGTAACTTCCGTGTTACTCCAACTGTTAGACTCCATGTCTCTAATCCATAAGAGAGGACTGGCAATACACACTGCTTGAAGACCTTTCTTTTTAGACAAAAAGACAATTTTCCCCTCAGGATAAAACTGTTTCTTCCAAATGCACTCCAGCCAAGTTTAATACGTCTGTTAAGTTCTTTCATAATATCACAATCGTAAAATAACACAATGGACACAGTTTTTTAAATATATGCTTTAAAAAACTGTGCCCATTGTGTTATTTTACCAAGTTTTGTGATATATTCAGCACAGTGAGTCGTTTTACTTTCATTCTTTCATAATATTGCCATCCATTGAAATCAGCTGGCCAGCTGGCCAAGTTAAATGTATGAATCAGCAATTTCTAGCTCAATGTTGTCAACTTGTATATTTGTTTTCTCTGCGAAATTATTGAACATAATTTTAGTTTTTTGTAGGTTCATCTTGTGTCCAATTTCTCTGCTTCTAGTTCAGAGGTCCTGTACCATATCTTGGAGTTCCAATGTGTTCCTTGAAAGAATAACCATGCCATCAGCAAACCCCAGATGATTTAAATCTTCACCGTTTATTTTTATTCCCTTGTCATTCCAATTTATCAGCTGAAAAATCATCTGCAAAGCTGAAGTGAACATCTTTAAAAAAAGGAATCTCCCTACCTCACAACTTCAACAATTTTGATAGTTTTGGTATCTTTATATAACTGCAATTTTTCACTTGCATTTTTATACACACGTCACATCATGTCAACGTACACATCCCCGACGTATGTTGATCTTAAAGAGTTGATGACTGCTGACGTTTTAATAGAGTCATAGGCCTTCTCATAGTCAATAAATGACACACACAATGGAAGTTCATATTCGTGTGTTATTTCAATTAGTTCACTTAATACTTGAGTATGGTCTACTATACTGAATTCACTTCGAAATCCAGCTTGTTCTCTTGGTTAAGCCTCATCTAACTTTTTCTGCAGGCGATGTGTTAGAAGTTTTGTGAAGATTTTCTATATAGTAGGTAACAAGCTAATTGGTCGGTAATTTTTCAAATCCACTTTTTCCCCTTTTTTATGCAAAAGATTTACTGTTGCATAATGCCATCATCGCAAGGGGATCTTCCTTTCTTCATACTTTTTACTCCAAAGGCTACTTCCTGTTGTAAGATTTCAAGAGCAGTTCCTTCGACTATTTAAGTGTCTTCGTTTAATCCATTTTTTCCTTTATATAGTTTTCTATAGAATTCCTCAACTCTTCTAAGTATAGTAAAGATGAAACGACACACTGCGCAAAATATTAAATAAAATAAAACACATTAACACAGTTTAAATAAATACAATGG
>QLNU02015359.1:6459680-6477384 GCA_006491805.2 Dysdera silvatica | reverse complement strand
AAATGTTATATTTAGCTAAGCCTTCGAGTTGTTACTATTGACTTTTGCATACAATGTATTCTCATGCATATATTGTGAAAAATAAAGCAACGATCTTTACACGAATTGTCATTTAAATGAATTTCTCTACCCCCCATTGAGAAGAAGTTAAAATGAACTCAAATTTGACATTTAAATGGTTAAATTTAGGCATTTCTGATTGGGAAAATTGGAAGAGTTTCGACGGACATTCGTTTTGATCCATGATTTTAGAGACGGTCACATTCCTTCCAAATTAAATTACAGCCACGTCAATTTCATTTGCATATCTTTTGTCGCGAATTCGTAGAAAAATCATTAAATCTAGAAGCTAATTGAAATCATATAGTTTTAACGAATTGGTGCAAAGGGCATTCCTTGCATTAAAAGCTACGAAGTAGATACTAAAGGCTATGTTTAGCAAAAAATTAGAGCGTGGGTTTCAAGGTTTGTTCAATACGAAACGTGGAAAGAACATAGTTCTTCTTAGGTCTAGTCTTCCATCAGTTAGTCTCCATACTTTTAATTTCTGAGTTTGAATAATACCTTTAGTGGCTAAGTGGCTAAAATAATTAATTTTATTTTAATCAGGATTAATCAGTGCAAATGATCTTTTGAATTTTCCGAACATCGAGCGTTCAATTAAAATCTGACTGTTCCATCTGTTAGAAACGTATCACATGCCGTAGCGAATTTACGTATACGGCAATTAGGGCCGGCTATAGGGCGCCAGGATTTTGGGCCCTGCAGGTGTCTTAAACTATTAAGCTTAAACTCTAGGCAGAAGCCTAGTGTTATTCGAGTTTTAGCTCTAGTATAAGCTTGTTTATTTACATATGCAGTTGGACCTACTTATAACAAGACCGCATATAACGAACATCCGGATTTAACGAGAGAAGGTTTGCTTGATATAATGTTAAAGTGAAGTACAATTTGAGATCATAGTGCGAGCAAGACTTCTGAGCGCTCTAGATTCAACGAGGAGAAATGGTCAATTACCTTGACGTCAACAGGAAATATTTTGTCTGCTTATCACAAAATAATTTTATGATAATTTTTTTCACCCGTAAGGACCTATAGAAAGTTAGCCCCAAATGCAGATCATAGTTTACGATGTATAAACATTTTGTATTTTCTAAACACGAAATGTCTTCGACCAACTTTCGCTGGAGACCTGTAAGGAATGAGGTGAATACTCACAGCTCGTTAGTGACAATGAGTTGTTCATTAGCTTTTAAGCGAATTGAAAGTCGAACACTACTGTATACATTGTTGCATATTGCGTGCACATATGTTACGTATGAAGGCTTTAGTTCAAAAATTTGGAATTTTAAACTCCAAATTTGATATAGCCAGAATGATTTTCATTGGTCCGAAGCTCCTCGATATGTACTGACTGATAGGTTCCAATGCACATGTACGAAAATGTTAAGAAAATAATAAATAATATAGTTCATCTTCTGTTTTATTGTAAATTTAAATATAAATCTTTCGCAATCGCATATATTGTTTCTTTAGAAGTTTTATTTTTAAAAAGCTACACAAAAAAACTTATGATTTTTAAGGCAAATCAGCTGGAATGTTTTTGTAATAACAAATAGTAAAACGTAATATATTTTCCGTCAGATTGAAGTATCATTAAAATCATAAGTGTACGCAGAAAGTTCGTAAGGGGGGTTATAGTATTAATGGGATGTTCCAGAACTACAACTCACATATTCTTATGTCAAATATACAAAACTTCATTAAAATGGGTGGGGGGTTACAATCCCATCAACTCCCCCCTGCGTTCGCTAATGATGAAAATTACGAAATATTGTATTTTTTTAAAGTGTGATGATTTGATATCCACAATTTATTTCCCACAAAGTAGAGATCTGTATTGAGCAATAAATCGCGGGAGTTAAAACATCCGATTTTATTAATCCCCATGGAAATATCACTAACACTGCCCTGGAAGATCAGTCTCTTAATCTTCAGTAATTCCTCTAATCTTGGAAATAGCAAACACATCATGAGAAAAACATATCGTTTCTAAATCAAGTTCCCTTACAACACGCCTTCCATTTTCAAAATGTCGGTAGTATGGAAATTATAAGGCAAAACGATTTTGGATTTTATTTTGTAAATTTAACAGAAATAAGAAATTTATACAAGAAATTTTAAATATGCTGGGATTTTTCATTCCTTTCCCGTCTTTCCTTTAGCGATGAGAAAGAGAAATAAAGGATGTTGCGCTATTATTTTATGGCTGTTTACTCTTAAAAATATTTTCAAATGTTTCCGAATTTTTAAGAATACGATTAGAAAGTTTCAAATATAATCGTAGCTAAAAGGCCAAAGGGACTGACGATAAATCGCTAGCTCTTTGTCAAAATAAGAATATTCTCTCCAGTGCAGCGAAGAAATTGGATTTTTGGAGAAAGTATTCCTCGAATACTTTATAAACGAAAATCGATGCAAGAAAATAGTTCAAAAAAGTATTTATTTACAATCTTCTCCGGATGAGTTTTTAAGATGCAAAATTTTTGAAGATGTTTTTCGTGCTTTTGAAACAGATTTAAATTTCATTCGAGCACTTGTGAAAATAAGATGTCCCCTTTAATAAATATTTGAATTTTTAGGACGCAAATATAGCAAAGGTCATGTTACATTGTAACCTACACTTTTTAACGAAATCCACATCTTTTGCACTCAGAGGAACCAAACTCTTGACTGCGGTGGGGATGGCAGGGACTGCAGCCCGGGGGCCCACATGATGTCTAAGGGCCCGCGCTGGCAAGGACCTAGCCCAGGGAAGGGGCCATGCGGATCGGTTGAAGTGAACTTGAGGACCCGCGTTGGCTCTTGGCGACCCTGGCGATGGATAGAAATGTGGCACCTGCTCTTCCTTACCATTGAGGGGTGGAACTTAATGAAATGACATAGACCGAAGAATGACCCATCACTACGCCACAGAACAGCGGCGGACAGGGTCCGATCAAGCCAAAGTGGGGCCCAAGGCCCAGCATTTATTCGGGGCCCCCCTCTCTACGCACTCGTAAAATATTATTCAATAAGTAAATAACAAATGCAATCTCTTGTTTTTTATATTATCTTCATAATCAATGGTTTAAAGCCATTTTAAATGACGCTGAATATAGAAATAAGAAATATGTAATATTAATAAATTACAAAGCTCTGATTAAAAAAAAAAACATGTTTCAAACTGACATTTTAAACTTGTTAAAAAGTCACGTACAAAATTTGGGGTTCCAATGATATGGGGTTCCAGGGCCGCGAGCCAGGAAGCCCGTGCGTTAATCTGGCAATGGCGGTAGAACTACCCTTTTCCGAGAAATTTGGAACTTTCAAATTTCTAGAACACGTACACCGGGGCCAAAATGAGCAGTTATTCGGTAATTGTTTCTTTTAGAACCGCGTGAAATCTAACTTGAATTAATAGCTTGCTAAGTAAACGCATTACCACTGCGAGCGATTTTTTTTTCTAATATGCAGGGTGTTTCAGCACCAGGGTTACAAACTTCAAGGGGTCATAGTACTCATCAAGGTGAACGATAATATGTCATAGAATCTAAAGTCGCAAACCACCCACAGCGCCAGTTCTAAAACCGTCCAGCATGCACAAATATTTACAACCAGTGCGTGAATGGAGTCGGATACTACTCACGTCAGCTGATCAAGTGCATAGCTTATTAAGACAACTCATGTTGCGCTTCTCATGCACCGATTGTAAATATTTGTGCATACTGAACGGTTTCAGAAAGGGAGCTGTGAGTGGTTTGCGACCCTAGGTTCTATGACAATTATGGCTCATCTTGATGAGTACTATGTCCCTTTGAAGTTTGCAGCCCTGATAATGAGACACCCAGTAGATGGAGGCTTACAATAATACGATGAAATTCACTTTTAATATCGGCTTATATGCCTTGTGTTGCAGCTATATGCCACGTATCACACTCGTAAAATAACACAATGGGCACAGTTTTTTTTAACTATATGCTTTAATATAGCTTTAAAACGTTTTCTCGAAGGCTTTTAGCCCTCTTCGAAGAAGCTTACACAATAGTCTACCCCAGTATTATGTAACCTTCTTCGAAGAGGGCTAAAAGCCTTCGAAAAAACGTTTTAAAGCTATATTAAAGCATATAGTTCAAAAACTGTGCCCATTGTGTTATTTTACGATTGTGATATATTCAGCACAGTGAGTCATTTTACTTCCATTCTTCCTGTCTCTCATATGTTTTATAGTTTACTTTTATTTGAAGCTATAGTTCTATCTAACCAATATTAAAAATAATATATAAAAGCTAAAAGATTAAATCTTCAACGGCAGTAAAAGTATGCTCTTTGTTTTAGAAAACAAGTATTAGATAAGGACAAATATTCTAAATATCTTGTACATTTGCTTTAAAAATATATGTACACATACACACAACACCTCTTTCCAGAATATATTTAGGCATTTAATTAGCTGTTCTGTTTGACCTAGTAATCTAGTTATCGGTTTAACTATAAGTAGCTTCTTTTGTTAGAAACAGACATATTTCGAAGCATATTGATTATGCAAATGGTATGTATACGAACTTCGGGAGGAAATGGTGGCAATTTGTTTCTTTCGAATGTAAATTTTTTAAGTTTGCCCTGAATACAAGATGATTTCGTGGTACCAGTATACGCGAGCAGTAATTTACTTTTCTTTAGCTAGAAAGCAAGACCCCTTATGGGGAAATTCCGTTCTATATTCGTTTCCTTAATGGTGTGCCGATGCTCCGAACAGAAAGGGATGTGTTCATGAAATTGAGCGTACATTCGAAAATTTTTCTTTTTTCGTAATTTCCGCTGTTAGGAAAAGCAAAATCTTAAATGAGAAACGTTAAATTTGTATTCCATGACTTACTTTTGGATCAAACTTGCTGCGTTCGCTGTTTCATTTAAATATTTTCAGTCATCAGTCTTTAAATATAAATTAGGAAACAACAATTTCCAGTTTAGCTTTGCTTATTTAACGATACTTTTTTCAATATCATCTGGAATAGAAAATATATGAAAAATAGCATTATTTTTCCCCTTTCTTCCTTCAAATCATGTCCGAAACATTGAACAAATTTTGAAATTTTATTTCGGAAGCAAAATTATATTCCATTTGATCTAAATATTTATTTTGAAAATTAATTGTTATACTAGACTTTTATTGAGGTACATTTAGGTAACTAAACCGTCTTCGAAATATTTGTACTATCAAATCCATTTTTCACATACAAAATTTTAGGAGATTTGTGCAAAAATCGTATTGTTTTAAATAAATTGCAATTAATTAAAATGAACATAACTTAATCAGTATTATGAAATTTGAGACACCGTATTTAAGACCTATGACTAATTATTGTCCTAAACCCCTTTAATCTTCGAAGGATACTCTGTTATTAAATAGATAAGCGAGTAAAAGATCACGAATAGCTGTGTCCAGTGACTGAAAAATAAACACAACAGCATAGTAATTTAATTCGTGTGCGTGATAAATTTCTTTTTACTTGGTTATTACGAATCAAACGATAGGTACTAGTGTGCGAGTTTTATTTTTATTTACTTTTAGCGGGTTTCAATAGATATTGAACCCGCTATTGCTGTTGGTTTTTCTGTCTGCCTGTCTATACGCAATAAAAAGGACAAGGTAAAGGTCTTCCGTAAATGCAATAATGATGGTTATTGTTAACGTGGAAAACCTACCGAGTTACTTGAGAATTAGAGAGTGACGAATTAGAGAGTGGAGGATTATCGAGTTGCGGATTAGAGAGTTGCGAATTAATGTTAATTGAAACCCGCTAAATTTAAATATCGACCTTTGGCGATTTTCCTTCACTTGCTTTTATTCTTCCTGTCCTTAATATTAGAGTAAATCTTTTTGCTTCGTTCAGGGTTTATTATGTTATTTCCAATTATAGTCTTCCAAGAAATAGGAAGCTGAACTTGGTATGAATAGGTTGACAAATCAGAATATATTCAAAAATAAAACCCCCATTTGTCACATTATTAGCTGCACGTGCTAATATTAAGGCACGTTCAACAGTGGCGTTCGAAACTGCTATTTTTGAATAATAGGCTCCAACGTTTCTGTTCCAACAGGATAACGGATTCCAACATCGATTTATTTTAATAGTAGGTTATTTATAGAAAATGGGAAATTTTAATAACTTGGCGATAATTCATTTCAACTGAAAAGCTGTAACCGTATATTTTCCAGCTCCATTTAAAAAACTTTGGAACTGATAATTATCGCACAAACTAAGAAAATAGATGATGAAATGGCGCTTTAAAATAATGAATTTTAAATATCTCAAAGAAACATTACAAACAAAAGAACGACTTTAAAAAAATAATTAAAGTTAATGCACTGCTGTTAAAATTGGCACTTCAGTAAATTAATTTGTTAAAGATAAGAATATGGGAGATTTTTTTCGCCAAATATATTTCTTTCTCAACAGCAGATATTTTGACTCGTTAGTTGTCACCCTAATGCTCGGTTATTACAGCGCTTTATGTTGTGAGTAACCACAAAAAATTTCAGATCTCTCTTATTTTAGCAACAGGTTATTTCTGAAGCTATTGCTGCTGACTAACAGGTTATTTTTAACAGTTGCGTTAAATGGCACCCATTTTTAACACCCAATGAAATATATTTTTATATTGATTATGAAGTACTATTGTCACAATATATAACTGCTATTATTGTATCACCTCCCGTTTCCATGAATGAACAAGTTTACCTGGCAGTATTGTTGCAGCATGCGCAAAAATGAATGAATGTTGTTATATTCCAAAAATTTCAGTTTTGTTCCAGAAAAATACCAAAAAGTGTGAAACATAGGCCGCCGACTGACGAGATCATGGAACGTCCTATTGTATTATACCGCAATGGAAATATAAGTTTGAATGAAATTTGTCGAGAATACGGAATAACAAAAAACTTTAAAGAGCTACTCGGACCGTAAAAACGATTTTGCTGTAGAAGGTAAGCAAATTCATTAGTAGGCAAGTAGGTTCACCAACCAGGCATTAGTAGGAGCCAAAAGTTCTACAGAGAAAAATATTCAAAGAAAATCTAGTTCAACGCTTGTTGCACCAATGTCTAAGATTTCTCCTTTACTAAAAGATGAAATCATGCTTGGGAAAAGAAGTGTTTGCCAAAAGGCACTTATTTTCACTTGTTGGCTTTATTGGCGCAGATAAGGGGGGACTCGGGAGTCTCAAACCCCTAATTGTATATTAAAACACATTATTTTCTGTAAGGCCGCATCACGTAACCTTCTTTAAAGCCACTTGATCCTCCCATGGGTTTTGAGTTGCTACGCTGCTGCTTCGCTTTATAAATCGCAGCTTGTAAAATCTGTCCCAAAACAGCAACCGAAGGCACGTCAGTTTGCCTCCACTGAAGCAGTAAAAGAAATTGGAAAACAAATCCGCACCGAGCCGGTCTTGTGAGTTATGTGACGACGACGTGTAACCAGATATGATATGATATATGATGTGTAAAACGTGGGCTCATGATGGTATGAACAAAGGACAATCGATATCCTGGCGTTAAAAAAGGACAGAAATGTGTTTCTGTATAAGATATAAAGGATAGAGAAATTATTAATTTAATACGAAGTGTTAATTAAAGTTTTATTAATTATGTTAATTTATTATGTAGTCCTCCCATTGATGGGAAGTACGTGGTCCATTCATAGAAACAAGTTACTGTCAATGGGTTACTGTTTGAAATTTTTACTTTTCTATTTACTGTAATAATAAAACAATATATCCTCACGCTAAATAGGTACAGCTCTTCATAAAACAATAAAGTAAATATTTCATTATACGGTGTTGAATGTAAATAAAAGGTCTGCCTAAAGACAGCAAAAATATGGTATGTGGTAAAATGATGGCAACCTCTTCTTACTTTGTTACTTACGCAATAAATAAAAGTAAGTAGCTCACCGCACGAAAAGTAATACGCATCACATTATATTCCACGTGTTCAGGAAATATGGATATTTTAAAATCATGTCATGCCACTTTAGAAAACAAAGGAACTTGCCTTTCGCAACGGTATATAATAGGTTGGAAATAACAGCCAACTTGCAAAATAAACGCTTGCTAATTATTTTTCGATATAGTGAAAAATAATTAGCAGTTTCTCTCTCTCACTCTCTCTGAAGCTTCTTCTCGTGAAAACCAAGCATCAGTCATTGGTATATTGTAAAACAAAATAAATTCGTCCTGTGTAGTTCCCGTTTATTTATTCCTTGTCAGTTAAACGCTTCTAGAAACTTCATTTCCATCAGTTACAAGAGAAGGTAAATGGCACTTCCAGTCAAAGGCTGATCTCTTACTAGAGAAATGACATAGAAAGCTCTTAAATATGCATTCCACCTCTACATCTGTGGCGCGAAACGCAATGTCTTTAACATGAGGGTAAGTTCCTTTATGTACTCGTATAGATGCATTTAAGACGACTTACCTTTTATTCAAAGCATATTTTTTTTCTGAATGTTGTCTAATTTCAAAACGGACGTCTAATATCTTTGTATTACAGAATTGTTGGTTTGTTTTAGCTGAAAATTAATTCACAGTCATTGCGCCAGCTCAGTTAAGCGGAAGAAGATTTATATTTTTATAACACTTTTTCCATCTTAACAAATATTTTAAACTATTCCAACAATATTTTCATTTTATTTATATTTTATCTATTTATATTTTACTATAATCATAAATTATGCTGTTCTTTCAGCAAGTCATGGGTTCGGCACCGAATGAATTTATGCTATTATTAGAAATTGTAAAGTGACTCAGTGATGCCGTGTTTATGAAAGCTGCACC
This sequence comes from Dysdera silvatica, assembly GCA_006491805.2. Lineage (NCBI taxonomy): Eukaryota > Metazoa > Arthropoda > Arachnida > Araneae > Dysderidae > Dysdera > Dysdera silvatica. Next base: position 6,468,504 of record QLNU02015359.1, on the reverse strand, counting down.
ATAATTTATTAACAAGGAAAGTACATGATAATTATCTCTCCAATATTCCCGATATTTACACTGTGAGTACAGATATATGCCTGAGTTTTAACTTTGTCTGAAACCTATTCACTAATTCATAGATGTAGAGTTATTAATCCGCTACTTTTCAGCGAAATTGCCACAGTTTTCTTATGAGCAACTGCTGAAGTATTACAAATCAACATTTTAATCCCTATAAACGTAATTCTTTATAAATATATATCGTGATTCGGATGTCACGATAAGCAATCGATCCCCTTCCAAACAATAAAACTGAAAATTCGGACACAAAATCTATAAATACGCATAAAATTTTGATCGAAATGTTATGGTGGTTTTGAAGGGTAATGTTTTAAGTTAATTTAGCTATAATTTAATGTTTAGAAATTTGAATGAAAAATAAATTTTGAAGTAAAAGAATTTTATAAATAATTTCGTAATTTTTAAGTTTACTCATTGATTAATTTTGAATATTTTAGAACATTACAACCCCATTTCCATTACATTTAATATTAAGTAGTTTTATCTAAAACTGCAACGCAAGATCGTGAAAATTAGGTGGATAACTAGGGCCAGGACATTGCAAAAAAGTGTTGTGTTTCACGCTCTAAACATAGGAAAAATGAAATTTAAGTATATTTTATGTTATATAACCACTTGTACTTTAAAACAGACATGAAACAATTATTCAATAATTACTGCCTTTTATTTTATATTATAAACACGATAATATCAAAACAAAGTCTAAAATTTCTAGAGTACAAGTAATCACACAGTTACTTCCAAATTTTCACATAACGTATCTTTTAATGTGTTTGAACTTTGTATAAATAATTATATTTACCCTTAAAAACGTCAATGAACTTCAAATTATGAAAAGGTTCAGTTACTCATTTTAAAATGGAAAATTATACTGGGGTATATAAACCACCAGAAAAGAAAAAAAACAGAATTTTTTAAGTTTAGGTTGGTAGAAGGCACTTGAAATTACAGATTAAAAGGAAGAGCAAAAAGTAACAATAACATACATTTTACTTCGCTAGTGGCTAACACCAATGTTTGGCATAGGTTTGAGTAGTCATTCCCCTTCTGATTATAAATCTCTCTCTCTCTCTGATTTTCTCAGGTCTTCATACCTCTTTTTGAGGAGACGCCTTCTTGAGGATTGGATGGTCTAAGGACTGCCACAGTCTTAGGCCGCCAATAAAAAAATTCCAACCCACATTCGGCCCATGTTAACTTTGGGCGCCCATGTTGAAATTAGCAGCCGACTCTGGTAATCTCGAACACGGCTCTGACCTGAGTTGACCTGATTTTTGCACGTGTTTATGTGTTGGCTAATTCTTGCTGCGACGTTTAATTTCGACAAGGAATTTGTTTAAACTTAAGCTTTTATAGGTTTCGGTTGCTGATGGATATTAGCCATATTGCAGGGAGCGAAATAGCAGTTTTTAGGTACACTGATTGGCTAAAATTATTTTGTTTGCAAGTTAAAAATGTGTTTAAAAAATTAAATATGATAGGTAGGAAAAAAACAAAAAGGTGGACTTGTATGTTAAGGGGTCCTACTTTTAAAAAGAAAAAAAATAATTATAAGGACATTATTTATATACATAAATTTCAAAGGATAATGTTTTTAATAATAAAAATCAAATTAATTTAATATTCACTCTTTTCTTAATTCAATAAGCATTTTCTACAATCGTTTTCGTTAGTCGCATAAAAAGTAATTAAATTTAAACTTCTTGAAAAAAATTTAGAATGTATTTTTATTTTATTTTGTTGTATGTCCTGCACAGGAAACCTGCTTGTTTCTTCTTATTATGACTAGCTGGGCTCTTTTCAGTCTTTTGCTGTGGCTGCTGTCCATGATGAAGGATTCTTTGGACGATTGTGTCGCCTCTTGAGGAACGTTAATTACTCTGACATCATGAACGTTAAGGGTAGGCGCAAGTGTACAAATAATTGGAGGTACAACTCCATCTGAAAAAATTAAATAACAGGCGGCAGAATATCGGAAAAAACATATTTACAACATCGAACATACGATATTTATTTATGTACATGAGAGAGGGGGGGAGAGTGTGCTTTTATTTTTATTTATTTATCTATTTATATGCTCCAGTTTAGATATAATTAGTTATTTATTTTAAAAAGAGAATTTTCAATTTTCACCCTAATAGGAATATGAATTTTTAAATGGTAAAATGCGTGTATTCGATTATTCCAGAAGCTTAAATCCCTCACTAATACGAAACGCCTTTGAATAAGAGTAAATGCGCAATCAAATTTCGAATATTCGAAAATACATCATTAAGATATTTCATTATATATATCAGCTTATAATTAAGAAATAAGCAAATATTTTCGCAGCGGAAATCAAATACTTACAATTGCAACATTTGGGCAGAATCAACAATAATTTTAACGTATACAACTATAATTACCAATCTACAAAATGAAAAATATTTTGTCTTTCACCTTTCGTTTGCTGGGATGTTTGCTTTTCGTTAGTTTGCTTTTCGTTTGCTGGGATGTTTGCTTTTCGTTAGTTTGCTTTTCGTTAGCTGGGATGCGCCTCCCTGAAAATGAAATTATCACTATACGATTAATATGTTGGATTATGTGTTCTATAACTTGACCTGTAACTATAGCCTACCAGAGGAGGGATGCAGGAGGATCTGCAGCCCACGGGGCTGGGATGAAGTCTGGGGCCCAGCGCTGGCAAAGACCTATGCTGGAGGGGGCCCGGCCCAGAGGAATGGGAAGTGGGGCCCCGGTCTATGTGAGCCCTGGGGCCCTGCGTTGGCTCTTGGCGCCCTTGCCTGTAACGGAACAAATACGGTTCATATATGGGGGCTACTGTCTACGAAACAAAAGGTTAGAGACTTTTTGACTTCAACTTCATTTTCGAACTGGTGTGTGCGAGCTGGACCTACCCAGGCCTTGAGATCGTGAGATGAGGAAGGGAGCAATAATAACATGCCTCTCCATTGACCTTTTTATGCAAAGCAATATGTAGATGTAGAGGTGGACCCAGAGAGGGATATATACTTTTGACTTTTCGCGTTCTCCTGATTTTTCAAGCATTTTTTTTATGGGGAAAGGTGTAAGATGTAGAAGGACTCACTTCTAAGGAGTACGCATTTAGCGAGTTTTCGGATATAGCGGTGGAAATATGGATTTTGTTTAGTATATTGGTTAAGTACAATACGATTTAACAGTTTTAGCGAACACGTCTGTTTCGGATCCCGGCTTTAACGAGCAATTGAAAAAAGTAAACTAGGAAATTAAATTTTTTTTGTAAAAATCCAGTTGTTGTATGCGGTTGGTCGTTATAACCGATTTCTATTGCATTTTTATGGATTTGTGAGGAATTACCATAATTCTCCCCCCGCTGATCGATGACATATTTGGCCTGGACTTCAATAAAAGTTTCATGGTTGGATTTAGGCACATATCTTTTCATCAACACCAAGATTTACCACCAGAAACACACAACATAAAATGGAGCGCAAATCTAAGTCTCAAAGCGAGTCCGTTACATATAGAGCCACAGAGACAGCATATTGATTAGCATAACGCAGTAATACGCATAGAAAGACGTCTTATGTTTAATCACTGAAATTAATCTAGTATCTATATTTCCTGTGGTGCTTTGTCCCCACGAACTAACGAATGAATGAATGAATGAATGAATAATACTCATGCAAAAATGATATAACAAATGTTCCGTATACATGTTTATTAATTATTATTAATATATATATAATTAATTTTAGCAAAATACAAGTAATATTGAATTTCGCTTCAAGAATACTAAGTGAGAAAAAGGTACATTTGTCAGTTAAATAATTTTTTAAATTTTGGAGGTTAACCATATAAATATATTAAACATCTTGTAGCTACATCTGCAACAAGCCAGCAGGTATATTTGATAGAAAACTCACATCGATACACGTCCACATAAATCGTAGGAAAAGCACTGCCTGATGACATTTCCTCTATTAAAAAAACTCACGGTTATATCTAAATAATAATCAAAACTAATTTGAAATTAGGTAACTTACTGATTATTAATGAAAGTTGTAAACGCAATTTAATAAAAATATATCAATATTAATTAGAAAAATTCTAAAATTTTCTTAGAAATTAATATTTATTACAAGATATCTAAAAAAATAATACAGACAGTGAGTCACTATTACACTTTTAATTATTATTGTGTATATGGCTACTAGAGAAGAGTCCTTGTTTTTGTAATTGCTAACTTCGTTTCTCCTTTCTTTCTTTTCCTTTTTTGAATTAATTAATTTAAGCAAGAGGGCAATTTTACTGTCTAATTTACAGCAAATGTTTTCAGAAATAATTTCTTCTGTTGTCACGTTTCAAAGAAAGAACGTTCTCTTAAATTAGAAATACTAAAATTCGCTATTAATTAAAGCACGACATTCGAAAATAAAAAGATATAAAAAATGAAGTTCTATTTACATAAATTGAATTATATTTTCCTGACCTGAAAAAAATATAAAGTGTTAACCTTTGTGTTAATAAGGTTTCCCATTATAAATGGATGAAATGTAGGCTATAGAATACCAAAATTAAATTAAAATGTATAATTACGTAATTAAATAAACGAAGATTTAACATAAAATGGGCACTCATATTTAACACTAACGAAGAATGCAAGAGGTAAAAAAAAATGGTAATTGTAAAAATCCAAGTTTTTCTTCTTTTAGCATTAAAGAAAATTACTTTATTTAATAAGATAATTGGACATATCTGGTTGCAATTATATATAAAAGTCAACTGTATAACTGAGTAAAATTTACTTAGATTGAATGCTTATGACTTTATTTTAAATTACATTCCATAATCAATTTTCACTTTGAAGCAATCTGTGGGAACAGGTTAAAAGATTAAACTATTTTTGAACAACAAAGACGTCATTATCGCATTTTGCTGAACACTAAAGAGAAGTTTTACAGGTCAGTAGTTCGGTTGTTACAAATTCAAGGACCTCCTAATAAAATTCACCCCTTGGATGTTATGTGGCGTCAATTTGCCTAAACGTTCGAGTTTTATTCGTTCTTATGCATAAATAGTAAGATATTCACAGAAAATTTGAATAATGTAACTTGTTACTATTTGACGGTATATACTAGGTACTACAATTCGTTAAGCATTTAAAACAAGATTACATTTGTGTATTAATTTTAAGCTAAATCCTATATAGAGCTTTGTATTACTAATATTAAAAAAGCTCTACATATCAGACATTTACACGGTTTGCAAATGGAAGACAGAAGAATCTTATTGTTGTTTGTAGTTTTACTGCTTAATGACCGCAGTGGTCATGCTGCGCCGGGACCTACTGTTTTCCGAGGAATCCGAACCTCTTAAGGCCTAGGGAACCAAACCCCGGACTACAGTGAGCAGTGCGATCTTTATGAGATCTCTGAGTAAGCGTTCTTTGCACTGCTGGGAGTCGAACCCGGATTAGCGGCGCACTAGGAGAACGCGTTACCACACTGCGCCACTGCAGGGCGGAAGGATCTTAGCAACTTAACAAGTATATAGTGAAAGAGAGACAGAATACAGCGTCATCAACCAGGCGTTTTAGTATACTATAATTATATATACTGAAGTTCATAAATAATGCTAGAAATTATTAAATTAAACGAATGTTATATACACTGAATTTGTTGTTATATGCCTTATACATAAGAATAAGGACCTTGTTCAGCTTGTCTCAACAACAAATGAAAAATCGAAAAATTTCATAATTTTTTTTCGTAAAATTATAGGCATAAGTTTAAGCTATTTTTTTAAACGCATACGGTTTATAATAACTATGGGAGATCTTTATCGCATACTTCTATTGCTAATATTTTTTCTTATTGTTTTAAATGTTTTTTGCATAATTGTGTCGTAAAAACTGAGCTTCAAAAGCTATAATTACTTTTATGATTGTATTGATATTTTCAAAAAATATCTATTTTTATTCTTTTAACATGGATCCAAGAGAGTCGATGCTGAAACCACGCGCCCCAACTCCTCTAAGTTAAGAACAGTTGTGGACTTGAATCAATGTTCCTTTGCTGCATTAAAGCATTGTTATTGCGCATTGGATTATTCTCAAAGGTAACCGTCTTAAACCTCACGTGTTTCCGTACATTCAACGTGTTTGTCCATGGTGGAATTCTAAAATCTTGACATGTGCCTTAGGGAAAAGAGGAGCGCGACTTAAACAACACAATTCAGCTGAGTCAATAACAAATTAGCCAACAGGAGCTAAACGTAACTTAGTGAAAAGTAATTAGATTTTCTAAATTGTAGATTTCTCTCGTGAAGCCCAATTACAGAGTGTCAGCCGTTGATACAAAACAGATTAATTTCTTCCGACAGATTGGCCTTTAATTTATTCCTCAATAGACATAGACTTCTGGGGACCCTATCATCATCAGCTACGGTGGAAAGAACACACTTCTCTGTCTGAAAACAATTTTAAGGCATATATTGAATAGAAGGTTCTAAAGTACTTATGTGACTTCAAATTCCACGACACAAGAATAAGATGCTTAATATTCTACAGCGATAATTTTAAATGTAACCTCCCAACTTTATATTTTTCCACGTTATACCTGCTTTTTAAATGTGTTTTTTTTTTAGTCCCAACATTGCGGTTTCTTATGGTTTTACTATGTAGAACCATCTGGATAATTTATTTTTAAATTAATTCCTAACTTTCTCTTAAATATTTAACAATAAAAATAGTTCTAACATATACTTCCTGTTTTATTTTTACTCTTGCCATACGCATATAACTTTAGCGTTGCTAAATTCATATCTGGAAAAACAAATATTTTTCATGTCTACCGCAATTATTTAACCTATGGTTAGCCACGCGTGTAATTTATTTTCTGCTTCAGAAAGTCTAGATTACAATAATACACCAAATGGGTTTAAAATACTATTACATTTTTAATAAAATTTTCGTTTATATCTGTCAAAATACAATGTTTAAATGTAGATCATAAAGCAGAATATTTCGCGTCCGAAAATACCACTAATGGTAGTGGTATTTCCTCCATCTCATTAATGAGATGGAGGATATAATAAAATTGAGATACAGTAATAGGTATTATAATATAGGAATATAATATAAGAATATAGCCAAATATAATATTGTAATGTGGGAATATAATCAAACTTTTACTAAACATCCAGCATAGACAAGATTTGTTACCATGCGTCACAGATTGTGATTAATATACATATATATATGCACATTCTCTTTTTATTGGCTCGAAAATCAAATACAGTCGAACCTCGTTAAGACGAACACCAAAGGGAACAAAAAATCTGTTCGTGCTAACAGTTAATCCATCTTATCCGGCAAAGAAACCAGTTATTAACAAATCAACGCCTCAGCAACAATATCTGTCTAAATTGCAATATGACAATACAATAAATTACACCAATACTGAGAACGTATGCCAGATATTAAATTAAAACAATGCAAGAAATACTGCCTGAGTAAGCAAGGGCAAATGGGAAAAATAGAATGTTTCATAACCTAATTTTCAAATTAAACCTAAATAATGGTACACCTCGTACAAATGGGAATAAATGGATATTGACTCACGTGCGACTGTTATGATGGGGTGTTGCAGTCACGTGACCGTTGTTTTGTTGCAGGTGCATTACGCTGTGGCTCGTCGTGCACTTCAAAATCCAATTTCTGATGAGAAAACATTTACGGGGCTGCGGGGATGTTGCTGCTCCACTCCTGCCGGACTTGGCGTATTTTAAGGAAAACGTCAGTCTCTGCTGATGCGAAAAACAACAATGAACAGCCGGGATGCCCCTGCGTCAGTTCAGTAGGACTCGGCGTATTTTACGGACAAACGTCAAGCTCTGCAGGTGCGGGAAAACAACGATGAATAGTTGGCATGGTGCTGCGTCGGTTCAGTAGGACTAGGTGTATTTTATGGACAAATAAACGTCGGGCTTTGCTGATGCGAAAAGCAACGATGAACAGACAGGATGCTGCTGCGTCAGTTCAGTAGGACTCTACGTATTTTTTGGACAAACATCGGGATTTGCTGATGCGAAAATCAACGATGAATAATTATAGTCAGCCGGAATTCTTCACTCTGCAGTGGCGATGAATATAACTCTACGCAGCTGTGGCGTATGATTTTGTAGCTCGTGAGCGAATCGAGAATTTTTGGAGCTTTAATAAAAACTTTCCAAGTGGAGCCCGTGCGATACTTTCAAGTAGGAAGGTTGTGAGTCTTCCCACCTGCAACTTTGCTTGCCCTCAAGGCTCTGACAGAACTCCAAGTTCAACGTTAAGTTGAGACGTCCTTTTCCGTACGCTGCTCCCGCTCTTCTCTTCTATTTTCTTCTCTTACTATCCCCAGCACGACCCTCAAGTCAATCACATTAAATTACACAATCCACTCACAGGATTATTCGTTTTGCCAGTACATTGGCTGTTGCTATCTATGCAAACTATACTGCTGATCTCTGATAGGTTTCCTTTCGCGGGGCGGTCTACTGTTTTTGAGTTTAACTACGCCCTGAGTTTACGATAGTAGAATTGACAAACAAGCCCCTAATCAAAGTTGACATTTTACAGGATTTCCATGGTTTATTTTAGCCTGGCTCTGGCGCCTAAACCCATAAAACGTCGTCTGGCTTTATTTTTGTCTACCCATGCTTACTTTGTACAAATACGCAGAATACATTTGGCAAACTAATATTATCCTGTAATAATACGTTAATATCCACACAA
>QLNU02015359.1:6440026-6457352 GCA_006491805.2 Dysdera silvatica | reverse complement strand
AAAAAGGAAAGTTTAACTTGTATCGTTGTGCGAAAAATTTCTTTCAAACGAATGATTAGTTTAAATTATTGAAACCCTTGAAATATGCATTAATTCAGATAATTTACCATTTATATGTATTTGTATGTACTAACGCTAAATAGAGCATAAATATTTAATTGCATATGCATTTTTGCATTTACATATAATCCGGGGTTTAATTAAATAATAAGATGAAATTAGGAAGACAATCTAGAAATTTTCTTTCAATAATTTCCAATTATTCTTTCCATTTATTATAATGTTCCATCAGTCTGTTTTTCATCTTGATATACTTTGTATTTTTATTAAATATTTCCAGAAGTGGGGGGACACTGAGACGGTGTAAAGGCGAGATCTTCAATCTTTTCAGTCCAAGGGTCAATTTTGCTTATTCTTGTAGGCCCGCGGGCCGCACTACTGTATCAGCAATATTAGGACTGGAAAAAGATAGTTCGAGGTGTGCGCCCCCTCCCCCCGGATCAGACTTTTTGATATTTTTCCTTATGTCCCTATTAGTTTTGCGTGCCCACCCAAAAATATTTTCAAGATTCGCCTCTGGGACAGTATATATATATTACAATGTAAAATATGTATGGACGCAAAAAAACATTTACAATACTTTTAGTTATTAATATGTAAAGCGAAATCAAACCTTTTAGTGAGATTTTTGGCACTGCTTATTTTCAATAATCCTGTCAATATCAGGTCTTATTTTTGATATTACAATCCTAAAAGTGTTTCCAAGGTGGACGTCAGTTATTCTGGTTAACGAAAACAACTTTCTAAGAAATTCTCATATTCTGAATGACAATTTTTGCCTTTATATTGCACTAAATTCACGAAATGTGGTCTGTAGGATTTAAAATTATGGATTTAGTGGTCCGTGATATCCGAAAGGTTGACGAACGCTTTCATAGATGTTTTTTGGAGGCGTTTATTATAATCGAATGAGCAAAAATGACAATTTATGAATAATAGGTAAATTTTTATTTTGTTTAAACATAAACTATTGGAAACGGAGTATAATTGTTCAGTAACACGTATTAGCATGGCTCCAATGATTATTTGGAAAAATTACAATTTTGTTTTGTTTTAAAAATATACCACGTGGAACTTTTGAAATATGACACTTAAAAAAGAAGTAAAAAACATATACTAAAAAAATCTATTAAGTTATAAAGGTTGAAACTGTTCGAAAAGTTTTCTTTTATAGCTGTTAATATTGGGTGCAATTTTCAGAGAAATTGGTTAAGAATATAAGAAAATTCACTTTTCATTTATAACTCGCTTTAAAATCACTGTTGCACTACAAATCAATAAAACTTCACATAATGCCTATATATGCTAGAAAATTAAAATAAAACACGATTGAGGGGAAACCTCGAATTACTTTAGTTCTCTAGTGTTTTAAGATATTTATTACGAAATATGAAAATATCAACACAATGAAATACGTATGTTTCAGTTTTACCGGGAGTATGGACATTTTTTTTGTGTGAAACAATTTGTATTTTTTCATGAGCTGGCGGACCGCGGGTTGAAGACCCCTGTATTATCTAAAGTAACAGACTTAATACCTGTTTCAGGCATATAGTTCACAAAATTTAGTACAAAATAATTTTTATTATATTGACACTTAACTAATTTACAAAATTTTTAGTCAACAATAAAAAAAAACCGTTTTCTTACTTTTTCCGCTGCGCATGTATTTCCTTGGTGCCGAAGTAAGTGCAATTTATTCTTACGTACACGTTCAATACTTTTGCACTGACCACGTCCTCCTCCTATCTTTGGATTACTTAACATTAAACTAATTCGATTTGCCCCTATGTCCACATCGCCCTACTTTCCCCTATATATATATATATGAACATATGGAGTTGTAGCTCTGTAACCCCCCATTGTAAGCCTGTAACCCTTCCCTTATGAACTTTCTGTGTACGCCCATACGCAGATGTAAGTACTCTCGAATAGTAACGCTTTCAGAGTATACAGTCAGATGGTTACGAAGATGTCCTTATCGACATATTTAGAATAGCATTCAATGAGTCCTGACTTGAATTTTTCCTTTAAATCACTGCCACACTTAAAATCAATAAAACTACACCTAATCCCCATATATGTTAGAAAACTAAAGTAAAATACGATTAAGAGGAAACCCGCTTGGTACTTTGGTTTTATAGTGTTTTAAAATATTTCTTATGAAATATGAAAATGCCAACAGAATAAAATACAATGTTTATTTCAGATTCAAAGGGAGCAGGGATGTTATTTTTGTGTGAAACAATTTGTATTTTTTCATGAGTTGGCGGGCCGCGGGTTGAAGACCCATGGTATAAGGGTTCTCCAACCCTCTACAATTAACAAGTTTGAACAATCAAAACCACCAACAATTAAAACCGCAATGCAACGAATTCTACGAAATATATTTAAATCGGTTTTTAAACTTCACGACCTCACCCCCCGAAAAAACCTTGGATTCACCCTTGAAGGTCAGTGATCCATTTTAACTCTCAATTACGTAATTTAGAAATAAATTCCTTACAATTATATATAAACGTTAATGTGAAAAAATTGGTTAACGGTATATTAACTAGACGTTCACGAATTCATTTATTTGTAAGTGTATGTGAAACTTGGCTCAATAAAAAAAGTATATATTATTATTATTATTATTTCAATTTCTGGATAGATATATAGATATACGGAAAGCATTTGGAGAAACCTTCATCCAGCAGTGGATAAATAATGGTTGAATATGATGATGGTGATTATTATAATTATTACAATTAACAAAAACGGGCTTGTGGTCCTATACTTTTTCACGAAGTTCCACATTGAAACAATATACCCAAAACTCCAACTTGTTAATAATAATCCACCGGGGCGCCGAGAGACTCGAGGATCCCCGTGACGCGTTCCTGGGCAGTAGCATAGATATTTATTTTCTTTTTTGAGGGAGAGGAGGGGAGGGGGTTGAACCGCCAAATAAATAAAATGTATGAAATTAGAGCGAATTTTGTTTTTTATACTTTCTTATTACTTAATTATTTTACAAGATCACTGCTGAAAAAAGAAACTAACGTAAGCTACTGGTTGTTATTATTATTTTTTTAATAATCGAGACAGGATAATGAAGTATAATTAAAAAACTGTACATTAAAAATGCACAAAATCTTATTAATCTGGATTTAGAGAACAATTTTTCTGGCCTTCCGATTAGCAAAACTAGTTTGGCAGGGCCGGGCACCCCACAACGTAGGTCGTCGCCAGCGCGGGCACTTAGACTTCATCCCGAAGCCCCTGTTGCCCCCCCTCGCGTCGGCCCTGTAAGCCGCCACAGGAAGTTAGTACTAAGCAAACCTGTTTAAAAATAATGTCAAATTTCTATACCCGTCAAACATATGCGGGTACAAAAACCGAAATTTAATTTAAAGTATTAAATTTAAGTGATTCGTGGTCATTATGTACGTAAGGAAATAAATTGCTTCAGCCCTTTTTAATGAAACCACATTTCCTGTTAAGAACTCCACTGAAACGAACTAATTAAATTTTAGCCGTTTATGGACACGAAGGATTAATTATGCAAAATTTATTCAAATTAAAGCGCGACCGTAAATGTGTCTGAACATATTTCTTAAACTTGGACCACAATTTCAATTTGCATATTGGGGAACCTCATAATCGAAAGACAGCTTTTCGAATGTGTTTCCATTTAATTAATTCATTAGTTAATTATGCCAATGAACACGGTCAAGTGGAAGTTCGTAAGAGATGTGGTTATTTTAACAGCTTACATGTTTAACGGGTCATTAGTGTGGTTAGTTGTGGCTAAATTAAGATTTAATTATGCGGTTATAACTATGCAAGCGGTCACTCAATATGCTAATCAGCTTTCCAGGTGATACAATGGATGGCGAGTGCTTTGTATTCACGTTGGGATTATAATCTCCCAGTTATTCTATTCATTCCAATTACGGTCACAAATCTTAATGACATTTTGAGTGGATCCTGAGGCGTTGGAAATATCCGTTTTACCTGCTTTAATGTGTGTGTGTATATACATTGCTCAGGAGGCATTTTGTATTTTTCCAACGAGCTAGTGGGAAGGAAATGAAAGTTATGTAAATAGCGAAGTAATAATTTAATATATAATGAATAAAAATAATATCAAATAAATAACAAAAAATATACGCAATAAGTAATAAAGTGATAACTGATATAATAAGGAATAAAACTATAAGTAATAACTGATATAATAAGTAATAAGTAACTGATATAATAAGTAATAAAGTGATAACTGATATAATAAGTAATAAAGTGATAATTGATATAATAAGTAATAAAGTGATAACTGATATAATAATGTCAAAAGTGAAGTAACTGATATAATAAGTAATAAAGTGATAACTGATATAATAAGTAATAAAGAGTAACTGATATAATAAGTAATAAAGTGATAACTGATATAATAAGTAATAAAGAGTGATAACTGATATAATGAAGTAATAAAGTGATATAGCGATATAATAAAGTAATAAAGTGATGGCGATATAATAAAGTAATAATAAGGAATAAAACTATAAGTAATAAAGTAAATAGCTCTATAAATTAGAATTTAGGTAAGAGTGTCTAATCCTCATTTGAGAAAAAGGAATTTCTCGAAGTAAAAAAAATGGATAATATATTTTTATTTATATTTGTTTTACCTTATTCTCGAATGTTGATTATTGCGATTATTTCCATTCCACTGTCTTCAACAAAATCTGAAGAAATGCAATCAACAATCGATTTTGCTGATGAAAACAATAATAAAAAAATATAGCCACACTTAGCGTATTAAGTACTTTCATTTTAAGGTAGAAGTTACTACGCATTTTACATATGCAAATATATAACCTTATTTAATATATGAAACTATGTAACTGTATTTAATATATCAAAATTTAAAACCGTATTTTATATTTTAAAAACGAAATATACATAAACGCATTTTAATGTGAGTTGAAGTAACAGTTTACAATTTTTTCGGTGAAAAACAAACGTCCACCTTTATCAGAAATTTGTCCGAACTGATTCGTTGCCACTAAATTTATTTGTATTTCGTTTTTTTTAATAATTTCTTGCACAGCGCATCACTCATCTCTCCGCGTATTTTACATATTCAGATTATGTTACTGATTGCACATAAGGTGCATGCAAGTTAAACATAAATTTTTGAATAGTATTGAATGCGTTTTGGCATTTTATTCTGATTCAGCATATGGGTTGAATTTGAATGCTCTACAATCCGAAGACCAGATATTTGAGCACTTATTCTACTTTAATATAATTAATAGCTTAAAACATTTCGTCTTAAGATATACCTCCAACACATTATTGACAGAAAACTCTTTAACTTAATAGCTAATTATTAATTAAGTATAATGAAGGCGAAGTTTAATTTATTATTATTAGAAAACTATATTTGATTATCAAATGAATGAGATATTATGTTTTGACGACCCACGTTTTATGCTTAAACTAGAGCTATATGTGACAAGCCACCGCAAGATTTGATTGGTCAAAAAAAAAAAAAGGCGTTGTCTAGGACCGAACCAGCGACTTCTTCACATAAACTGTGGGGTCATACCATCTGCAGCACCGAGAACCGAAAAACGATGTTTTTATCTCCATATATATATGTTTTCTAAAGTATTCTTCTTCTCAAATATGGCACAATTACTAGTGGCTGATATCCAAAGCCTTTAAAACAGTATTTTTACAAAATTTTATAATGAGATAAATGAGGTATGATTTTCTCATAACCCACTTTGATACTGAAACTAGAACCATTTCCATTTGAAGGTTCTGCCTTCACTTGACAAAGGGAGCAGTTGGCTCCCGAAACGTCGTGTTTTTAAACCTTACGCCAGTGTCGAAATAACTGTTTGTTATAGAACCATATATAGGACACCATTGCAAAATTTGGGGCGTCACAGGGAAGGAAAAATCTCTAGGCCTGGAGTTTAATCCCCGACTACTTTGTATGAATCAAAGTATAGCGTAATCTCAGCTAGACACCTAGGATCCAGTATTCAAATCTACAATAATTTATCCTATACGATTAATTAAACCAGTCTGCATTACACCTTCCCTACTAAAGTATCCTAAAAAATTAATCGATAATTAACGGTTGATAAATAAGAAATATGCTGAAAATGTCATTTTCTTTTTACTAATTTTGCGTTGTTTTCCATTTCAATATCCAATAGCATTAATTTGAGTTTTTCATAAAAGTATGCAGTGATCTGTACTGTTAAATACAAAATATAATCCATATGCAGTTAAAGGATACCATAATATGCTATGTTTGTTTTATTGTACAGGGTGAACCTGAATTCTACCGACAAACGAAGAAGTGAAGTAAATGACGTCACTGTGATGCCCAAACCGTTTGATCTTTTCCAAAGTACCGCTTCGCTACAGAGATATTTAGGGTCAAAATTTGATGACGTCACTTCCGTCATTTTGTTTTGGTTGTAAAAACATAAAAAAAATCATATGTCAGCAACACGTAATGGCAGTTGATTTGTCGTCTGATCATTTTAAGCTGTGTTAGAGACAATAAAATATGTGCAACTACATTAAGGGTACCAAATACAGGGTGTACTAGGAGTGTGCAAACACTCATGTAAATTAAATACCGATATGTAAACGTTATTTCAACTCTACGTGCATACGCATGATACGGTTGATAGGTCAACAACATGGCCGACATCCTAAAGGCGGCAATCTTGAAGGTCCTATTTGGTACCGCCCCTACGTGCTACTCCCCCTGTACGCAGATATGCATACGGAAGAAGTGTCATCTAGGGGCAAAAATTTATGTTTTTGGTGATTAATGTAATACGAGTTATCCCAAACTTTACTCAAAAATAAGAGGGGTTATAATATGTACACGTCAAGATAAACAATATTCATAATTTTCACATTTACTATTTATTCAACCAGAAGAAATAATACACTAACATTCAAAAGTCAATACTAGTTTACAATAATTTACGAATTTATGAGACAATTCCAGGTGTCCAGTAGCTGCTCAAAGTGGTTCAATTTTTTTGACCTACTAAATAGTCAATGTGAACATTATTAAAATTGTTTGTCTTAACGTGTACATACCCATTTTGTCGAGTTCAGACCCCTTAATGCAGTAATAAACAAAATAGTAAATTTTTCCCTAAAACGGTATTTCTCCTGTACGCATATCTATGTACAGGGAAAGTAGTATGGAGGGGCAATACAAAATGGGCACATTTAAAATGTCGGCCATGTTGGCGCCCTATCTTAACAAGTTCGCCCCTTCAGCCATATACTGCGTACGAGCGTAATTACTATTTAGAAACCGTTATTTTATTTGCATGAATGTTTGCACATTCTTAGATCACCCTGTATTTCGTACCCTTAATATAACCACACACGTTCCATTCTGATAAAGATGTACGACGCACTGGGAGTAAACATTGTATGAAATAAAGCACATAATTGCCGTTTATATTAATAATACGGTTAATAGCTAATTCGGAAGCACCTTAGGTTTCCTTCTAAAGAACTCTAGTTACTCTTACATGCTCCTCATGCTATAAAAAGAGTATCGATGCCAACATGCTAGTCATAAATTAGTTTCTGTTAACCAGTTGTGGATCCATAACAGCGTTTCTAGCTGATGAATGTTTTCCAAATAGAGGACATGGAATTGAACGGAAGCTGATCGTTAACAGTAGAAGAGGAATGCGAAAGAATATGGAAGGCTTCGAAGAAATTGAGGTCGGCTGGTGAAGAAACTTTCTCTATTAGATGGGCCTTGTCGAAAGAAAATTTGTGGCCAGCTTCCCAGGCAGGTTTCGCTAACGCGAATTTTTCCAATTATTTTTTGCGTACGTAGGCTTCATGTTCTTGTCTCATGCCGTGTTTGACCAATATAAACACGATTACACTGGCATGGGATGGAGTAAATTCCAAAATAATTGCAATCAGGAATAATATCCTCGAGTTTGGAATAACCGAGTTTATTGATTGGAGTAAAAGTGACCTTGAAATTAAATTTACGGAGGATGGAAGCAATTTTTGAAGAAATTCGTGGAACGAAAAGAATCCGGAAGGAATTAGAAGGATATTAAGTTATTGCTAATTACTATTTATATTATATATTATTATTATTTTTTTTAATTATTAATTATATTCAGACGAAACATTCGGTTTCGACTTAAAGAACATGAGGCCTACGTACAAAAACAGCAACTGGAAAATTCCGCTTTGGCGGAACATACCTGGGAAGCTGGCCATAAATTTTCTTTCGACAAGGCCCATCTAATAGAGAAAATTTCACCATCTGACCTCAATTTCTTTGAAGCCTTTTATATTTTTTCAAATTCCTCTTTCACTGTTAACGAACAGCTTCCGTTCAATTTTATGTCCTCCATTTCGAGAAACTGCATTTATCCTATAGCAAGAGACGCGGCTACGAACACATTTCTTTTTGTACCTGAAAAAATTTAAGCATATGGGCATCGATAGACCTTTTAGCATGTGGGCCAGTTAGTGTATCTAGGGTTCTGTAGAGGAAGCCTAAAGTGTTTCCAAAATGGCTATCAACCGTTTTATTAATTTAAACTGCGCTTATGTGTTTATTTTATATCATGTTCCGTTATCTCAAACACGCATTAAAATTATTTGACGACAAATGAACTGTATGCGATTGCTGACATATGATTCTTTTCATGTTTTTACAACCAAAACAAAACACCGGAAATGATATCATCAAATTTTGGCACTAAATATCTCTGTAACTAAACAATACTTGATAATAAATATTCAAAAGGTTTTATCATCACAGTGAGGTGATTTACCGCACTTTCGTTTGTCGGGGGAGTTGATGTACACCCTATATCATAATTTATTTAATAAGAATTATTGACAACACGATTTCAAATTATTTATTTAAAAATTTGAAAATTAATAGTAATATTTATTATATAGGACAGTTTAATTTATTTCTAAATACGGATCATTTAAACATCGTACTTTGCAATAACCTTTACAGGGTAAAGCTAAACAGAACACCAAAGCCCTAGACAACGCCAATTAAATCCAAATCAGTGAAATGAGGGCATCTCTCCAACTCTTCACTCTCATTAAAATCCGTTAACACTAGAGCGTGGCGAAAAATTAAAAAAAACATCATATATAAATTATTGGGATTTTCTATTAAGAAATTGCTTTCCAATCGATATCTATGTTTAGTTCGTTGATTGTTATCTATTAAGTAAAATTAATACTTCCCATTCTCGACTGCTTTATCTAAAAACACAAAAGTTGCAAAAAAATCAAACGTATTCTGCCAAATTGCATTCGAAAGGAATATTTCCTAGAGCTACTATATTTATTTCTCTGGGAACAGTTTTACAGAGTCAGTATAAATTCACTCATGAAATATGGAAAAGGATATGAAAGACAGTATTTGATTTAGGGACTCCAAAATTCCCTGAGGGAGGGGAAAACAAAAATACGACAAAGAAATAAAAATGATACCTAAAGGAATTTGTAACAATAAATAAATAAATGCTTCAGTTGAAGGAAGTTTATTGAAAATTGTTGGCATGTGGCAAAAGAAGCAAGGCATTAAAGTTAATATGTACGTTATATGAACCTATAGATATTGACTCCCTGTACTAATAGAAAACTCAAAATCGTTGTTTTTTATACAGATACATTTTAAATATGGCATGTAATAACAAAATTATTGTACAAAACTAGTATGCCTCCTTCATGATCAACGAATTTGAAGACGGAGTAAATGGTACATTCAGATATATCAAAATACTTGTGAAACATACGAAGCAATAAACAAAATGTATAGAAAATATATTCTATTGAAAAATATAGTCGAACTTAGTAAAAGCGAACTACTTTTATCACGAAATGGCTCCTGAATTTCCCACCACTCCCCAAAAAATAATGGAAAATAGTGGATCCGATGCTTTAAGTCTTTTTAATAGCGGGTTAGTAGGTACGCTACATTACGGCCTTAGAATTCGCTGGAACTTCTGGGATTCTGACTCCTGGGATAACAGCGCTGCCTTTAGCGGCCGCCTTTCCCAATTTCCCTACGCACACCCTCATCCACCTAACTCGCTGGATTTGGGGTCAATTCCCATATAAGCTTGTTTGTACGTGCTTTAGGGTGATGTCCATCGCCAATACGGTGTCCCTACGGGCAAACGACTGACAACATTTCAATTTAGCTAACAGTTAAAAACTGCTAGACACCAATATGGTTCATAACTCCCAATAGTGGGAATAGGAAAAAAAAAAAGTTTTAACATAATTGGTAGTCAATGGTCTTTTAAAAATTTCGTCCGCTTACCACGAGTATACTGCGTTTCTCTTGGTCTCTCGAAAATTCGCTTGTGTTCCTTCTGTCTTTGAAATCGATAGTTCTAAATCAAGCCAAAATTACGCTATTTTTAAAGGGGGATATATTTTGTCTATTAGCCCTAGAGGCAGGCTTGCAACTAGAATGAAGGGGCGACTGGGGCAAGGCAAAGGGAACATGTAGCATAGGGCACACGGGAATTGTTTTTTATATAAAAATAGCTCGATGAGGACAACTGGGGCACAAGCATCGGGCAACTTGTGCCACACCGACGCTGGTCCCGGTCTGCCTAGAGATTTGAGGTGAACAGGTAATTTTAAATAGGGTAGAACGATTTCGTCATTTGATTTCCATCGCCCCTAAATTGAAACTATGGGATAGTCGAAAAGCAGTTCATTATGGCATATATTTTATGTATAGAGGAGTTTCATTATGAGTTCTTTCATCGTTAAACGTGAAAATGAATTTCAAATCGCAAAAATAGTTGAGTTTAGAAAAAAAGCCAGGAAGTTTAAACGGTGTGAATTATTCAAAGTCGAATAAATTGGAAATTAACTTCGTAATGTGATATCACATTATTAAGTTATAAAAAACTTAGTGATGTGATCACTGGGTAACGCGAAAGATTTAACGCGGCTACATGTTCCTTCTCCTTTAATGTTCGGGTTAACGAGATTTGCAGCGTATAAGGCACATGCAAGTGATCTATTACTTTAAGAAACATGCTAATAATTTACGAGTTTATAATAAGCATGAAAGGGTATACCAAACTATAATATATATATACAGACATGTAACTAGTGAAGAATCATACGTACATGACTATTGATACATACTTCAATCGAAATTGCAAACTTTACATTTCATGTTCCATCTCATTTCCGAACGTTCATTGGTTGATAACAAGCACCTTGTTCTCACCATGCAACGGCTTTTAAAGAATCTGTATATGAAAAATCTATTTTTGGAGTATTAAATTTTAGAGTTTTAAATATGGGATTTACTGATTTATTATTACTGGTTTTGTGGGTTCATTTCACGTGATATAAAATATAAACAAGGCAGCCTTTAGTATACTCTTCATAACACCTCATACCAATATCACGTTCATAATTCGCATGGTTGGAAGAAGTCATCACTTTTAATATTAAATAATAAAATAATAAATAGTAATAAATTTTCTAGAAAATATAAATGGCGTAAAGTTTTTAATGTTTATTATTTTTATATTAAAAATGTCAATTATATGCATTTTATGTTGTATTTTTAAAAGGCAGATTTTTTAAATTTTTATAAATTTACTAGCCGTTTGGTGGGGTTAGTTAGCAACGGATTAGGGGGGGGGGTTGACAAAACGGTTTAACAACAATTAGGAACTAACGAAATTAGGGAAGTAGAAAATACATTTAGAAGGGATTAACCTATTTGACTGTACAGCGGACATCTACATTATTAATACTCATATAAGGTCTTAATTTTTATATTAAAACAAGTTCATTTTCGGCTCAATAGAAAAAGTACTACTTGTGGTTCAGTTACATGTTATTTGTTGCAATGAAATTTTATTTGTTTTCCTGTCTTTCCACCTGTAAATAAAATTTAGTATTTTTTGTAACAAGATTCAGTAGCTTACTAAGTAGATCCTCATAAATATAGAAAACACTCATCATAAAAGGAAAAATTTTAAAAATAATTAATATTTAGCATGATGGGTGGCGCCATGTGACCTGATTTCGTCTCTGCATGATCGCATTTATTTTGTCTATCGTATTGAAAATTCCTATTTGAATAATATTGTTGCCAAGAGTTTGTCGGTTTTTTTTATAAATCCGTATCGTAAAACTCTGCGCAAAAGCATGAAAGAAGACATAAGAAAATTCAACTGTGAGCTAGTAAGGAAAGCCATTGAAAATAACAAGAGCCTTAGGGATGTTAAAGGGAGTTTCTCTGTTGGGAAGAAATACGTCATTGCATTAAAAGGAGAGGTGGCACCGTAACAAGAAATAGGGAAGAAATACTTAGAAGAGTTGAAAATTCGACAAAAAACTATACGAAAGTATCAGTGAATTAAACGAAGACACTGAAATAGTTGAAGGAACAGCTCCTAAAATCTTAAAAGAAGAAGTTTCATTTGCAATAAAAAGTATGAATAAAGGAAGAGCCCCTGGTGATGATGTTATTACATTGGATATCCTAAAGAAGCGTTGCAGAATACGTAAAGACATACTTGCAAAATTCTTACCAAATGTTTTAACAGAGGTAACATACCAAAACCAATGGGATTCTGGCAACAGTAATTCTTTGCATAAAAGGTGATAAAGAGGATTTAAAAATTACCGACCACTTAGCTTGTTACATGCTATTTATAAATCTCCACGAAAGTTCTAACACATCGCCTGCAGGAGGCTCAGATGCAGCTCAACCAAGAAAACAAGCTGGATTTTCGAAGAGGATTCAGTACAGTGGACCATATTCAAGTAGTAAGAGAGTTAATTGAAAGAACACATGAATATGAACTTCCATTGTGTGTTGCATTTATTGACTATGAGAAGGCCATTGACCCTATAAAGACATCAGCAGTCATCAACTCTTTAAGGTTAACAGATGCCGAGACTGTGTACATTGACATGGTGAGATGTGTGCATAAAAATGCAAGTGCAAAATTTCGATTATATAAAGATACCAAAACTATTAAACTTGGCAAAGGGGTGAGGCAGGGAGATACCATTTCTCCAAAACTTTTTATTTCTGCTTTACAGATGATTTTTCAGCTGATAAATTGGAATAACAAGGGAATAAAAAGAAATGGTGAATATTTAAATCATCTGCGCTTTGCTGATAACATAGTTATTTTTTCAACAGACTCGTCAGAATTCCAAGTCATGGGTACAAGAGCTTTCAGCTAGAAGTAAAGAAGCTGGACTTGAGATGAACCTACAAAAAACTAAGGTCATGTTTAATAATTTTGTAGAGGAAATAAAAATACATGTTGACAACACTGAGCTTGTGAAATTGCTGATTCATATTTTCACTTTGGCCAGCTGATTTCAATGGATGGCAACATTATGGAAGAACTCAGCAGACGTATTAAACTTGGCTGGGAGGCATTTGGAAGAAACGGTTTTATCCTGAAGGGAAATTGCCTTGTATGTAAAAAGAAAGGTCTTCAGCCAATGTGTATTGCCAGTCCTTCTTATCGATCAGAGATATAGAATCTAACAATTGAAGCAATACGGAAGTTACAGACAACCCAAAGGAGTATGGAGAGGTGCATGCTTGGAATAACTAGGAGAGATCGAAAAAGAAACACTTGGGTGAGAGAGCAAACTAGAGTAGAGGACATCATTGTTAAAGTAAAAGGACTGAAATGGCGATGGGCTGGGCATATTGCAAGAAGAACTGATCAACGATGGACAACAGAAATTCTGAACTGGATTCCAAGAGACCACCGAAGACCTAGAAAACGTCCTCAAACTAGATGGGTGGATGAAATAAGAAAACAGGTTGGGGTGACGTGGAAACGAATGGCCCAGGATAGACTTGTGTGGAAAGCATTTGGAGAGACCTTCATCCAGCAGTGGATAGATAATGGTTGAATATGATGATGATATATATATATATATATATATATATATATATATATATATATATATATATATCTCGTGTTGGCATATAAAGTATATATATATATCATGTTGGCATATAAAGTATATATATACATATATATATATATCATGTTATATATAAAGTATATATATATATATATATCATTTTGACATATAAAGTATATCTATATGTATTACGTTGGTATATAAAGCATATATAGTATTGAGAAGGTATATAAACAAATGGGAAATGTTTTTTTCAGTATAACGTATTTTATAGAAATAAAGCAAAATTTCATAAAGTTTTTACATGAACCTGCAAGGAGAATAAAAGATTTTCCGAAACCTTGAAATAGATGAATAGCATGCAATCAATGTTTGGCAATTGGACAGTGGTTTTCCTCTTGGCAATAATTTCAGACATTCATTTCAAGAATCCTTCCTTTTTTTTTTCCTGTTCACTCGACTTTTTCGTGGCCTTTCATTTCTTTTAAATTACAGACTGCCTGGAATTAATCATATGTTGTATGATAAATGGTCTTTTGGGAAATGTTTCAGAACAATCTGTCTTTGTTGCAGAAATTAAAACTGCTTAAAAAAGAACAGAAAAATTAATTGCTGCAGTTTTGTCTAAATGCTCGAGTTCAACTCGTGTGTTCCTAAGAACGTAAGTAGTCATATTTATATATTATATTCCTTATAATTTTTTACATATATTATGAGTGTATAAGAGTGTAAATTCGCTAAGTAGTCAAAAAATTGGAAAAATATTTTTGAGTTTTCTGTTTCCAAATGAATGTTTTGAACCGAAATTTATTATAGTTAATGTAATTAATTCCCAACACTCCTCCTTCACAAAAAAAAGTGTTTAAACATCGGATATATTAGTGGTGCATTCACTCTATGGAATAGAGAAGACAAATAAATTTGGATTATAATGAATTTTAGGATTAGAAGCGTAAATTACAAACTGGCACATTAATATTTATGTATGTGCAAAAGATTAAACACTGGTAAAATAGCAAATGAACAGCTCACTCAAGCTTTGAAAATTTTCCGTGGCAATATGGAACTCCCTTTTACGTCCATCTATATTAATGGCTGGATGCTAATTTATAAAATGTCGTAGCCGCTCTACAGTTGACGGATTCGCTTTAAGAATAATCGAAGTATTGTGTTTCCTTTCAATGTTCATAATAATAACCATTAACAGAGGAAGAAATGTACCCTCCAATTTTAAATACGGAGTCACTTTCATTGAATTCCATAACATGTCATATATTTGATTTACATATTATTTTCAGCAAACGGTCAATGGATGGGGACTTTTTATACCCCCCTTCATCACGCGAACCCCAGACCCGAGTCTACTCCCGTCCAAAATCTTACTAAAAACTCCAAAAGTCCCTACCTTAGTCTTTCTTTCGTATATACATAGTATATTCAACTCGTATATACGTAGTATATTCATCTCGTATATACTTATACCTTGTTCTCCGCAAAATCTATGGGTACGTATATTCTCCGCGATTGTTCCATTATATGTCACCACATAATATACTCCACGATATCAACTATATCGCGATGTTGTCAACAGTAGTTCATCAGGAATATGCAGTACGCTTAACGAAGTGCTGTTGTCACGTACGAAAATTCTGGCGATTTAATCTATGTACTTTTGTACCTAAACTATTTTAAAAAATTTATTATCCGATATTTCAATCCTTTAATTTCAATCAATAATTCCTTGCAATAAGTGAAGTGTTCTTATTTTCGCGTAATACTACATAATAATACTATATAATAGTGCTTATCGTTGAGATAATTTAAATTCCAAGAGAACGTTAAAAATACGTATAAAAACGTTATACTAAAGTAAGAAATAATCCAATTTCAACAGTGATTTATTCACCCGCCACAATCATTTTGCTTTGAAGAAGGTAAATTCTATCAGCTGAAAATTTTAAATTAGTTTATATATAATTTGAATTGATGTCACTCATAATTTAATCGTTCTGGATTGGTTTATTCTACAACCCTTACAATTTGCTCAAAGATTGTCTCTGTCTTTCTGAAAAATAATTGGCGTGCTTGCTTTGTTTAAATTCTTTTCTGCAACTCGTATGGTTGTTTCTATAATTTAACATACTTGTAACACGTGAATTACGAATATTTTGTTTAATTATATAACGTGAATTGACTTTTAAATGGGTATTAAAAATTTCGCATTAAATTTCTTATCGCAGATTGAATGTGAATTTTTATAATTTCTAATTATTTTATCTCAAATCAATTATATATCCTATTTTGGATGCAAAATTGGATACAGGTAAAAGTTAAAGTCAAAATTAATAATAATGACATGTGGAAAAGTATGTCCAGCTCTCGCGAAGTTTAGAATTTGCTGGAACCAAATGCATCTTTTATATTTGCTCTTAAATATAATAATGTTTATTTGAATTTTACGTCGCTATGGGTGGTTCTAAGCTCGCTGTCTTTCGATTTATATTTATATTATTGTCAATACTACCTTATTTATCTATGATTTATTTTAATAAGATTTGGATGTTATTTATTTTTCTATGCAAAACTGAGTTATTTATTTAGTTTATACCTTTCGGCTTCTATGAATTGAAT
This sequence comes from Dysdera silvatica, assembly GCA_006491805.2. Lineage (NCBI taxonomy): Eukaryota > Metazoa > Arthropoda > Arachnida > Araneae > Dysderidae > Dysdera > Dysdera silvatica. Next base: position 6,440,675 of record QLNU02015359.1, on the reverse strand, counting down.
GCTACGCTGCGTCTTCCTGAATATATTATGTAACTTATTCCATTGGCAATATTATATTCCATTCGAATTTTAATTCCTTTTCAGACTATTTCAGGCTTAAATAATGAAAATGCAGTTTCGATGATATGTTTAATTTTTGAAGGTTAAACAGCTATTCAGAAACCACGGATAAGATTTTCGATTTCTTCAAAACTTTCCAGATATAAAAATTTCATTTAAGGAAATAAGATTTCACCTTAACACTGATTTGAAAGTATTATTGGAATTATTTCGAAACGATCGAAATACAATACACATGCCTTTACATTAAGTTCACCGTAACAAAGAATTTAGAGGTTGAACAAACCGTTGTTGTTCTATTGCCACAACAAATAAACACAATCAATTCTGGACAATGAGCCAATGTAACATTCTAATCTTCATTAAATTTTAAAAAATTATAAATAAAATCATTAGAATATTATAAAGATAATTTTCAAATTACGTGTGAGTATAGAAAAGTCTACTGAAAAGTTGCAAACCAAGTCCAGGATGTCGCAAAAGGAACGGTAACACAACCGGTCGTAGAATGTCGTCTACGTACCGCTGTGCTGTAAGTGTGCCAGAAATGACCACCAAAGGGGTCCGGCTATCAAAGGAGATGGCACCC
>QLNU02015359.1:6428115-6439926 GCA_006491805.2 Dysdera silvatica | reverse complement strand
GGAATCGAGTTCCAGATTTTAGAACCCGTAACGGAGACACTGTGTGTTTTATAGTTTGTGCGAGTCCGCGGTAGCCTGATATCGTCCTGGTGACGTGTATTGTAATCATGTGTCGTCTGTGAGATGGAGAAAGGTAAAACTAGGTCACCTTTTGTGACTTTGTACATAAGGAGTGCAAGTTTATATTTTACTAAGAGAGTGAAAGGAAGAATGCGCCATAATTTAAAAAGTTGGCCAGCGTGTTCATGGAAGCCTGCAAAGTTAACTATTCGCATAAGCTTTTTTTTTTGCGTTCCTATCAATTGCCTAAGGGAAGTAAAATATGTGATTCCCCAGACCTCAAGACAGTAGGTAAGTTTTGAATAAAATAAAGAATAGTAAAGAATCATTAGGATATATTGAGGAACGACATGTCTGAGTTTCGAAAAAATTCCCAGGAGACTGCTAAGAGAATTGGTGAGATCGTTAATGTGTTCTTTCCAGGTTAAATTTGAATCGAAAATTACTCCAAGAAGTTTGGCTGATTTCGTTTCCTGAAGGATGGAGTTGCGGAAAGTAATAGGAGAACTGTTAGGTAATATTTTTTGCCGGGAATGGAAGATAACGTAGTTAGATTTGGCAATGTTTAGCTCTAGTTTGTTAACGTAAAGCCAACGTGAAATGTTATCTAAATCTTGGTTGACTTTTTGCACTGTTTCTTCGATATTTTTTCCCGATACCAGAAGTGTCGCGTCGTCAGCATAAAGAAACAGCTGACTATTCAGGACAGCTTGGGGCAAATCGTTGATGTAAAGAAGGAAGAATAGCGGAGCTAAACAGCTTCCTTGTGGTACAACCAACAGAAATAGTTTTGCGAGTTCAGGGAGTTTTACCTATGAAAACTTGCTGTTGCCTATTGAAAAGGTAGCTGTTCAGTAATTTTAGAGGTGTACCCCGAATACCATACCGTTCTAATTTCGTCAGTAAAATGTCATGCTTAACATTTTCAAACGCTCTTTGGAGATCTATTTGCATTCCTATTACAAAATTGCTTTTGTCTATTTCGTCAGAAATCATCTCTTTGATATTAAGGAGGGCGGTAGTTGTTGACCTGTGTTTTCGAAAGCCGAATTGATGTTTGTAAAGTAAGTTTTTACTTTCGAAATATGATTCAAGTCTACTGTGTAAAGCCTTTTCAAAAATTTTGCTAATAACTGGAAGGATAGAAATAGGATGATAATTCTGAATGTCAGATGGGTCGCCTTTTTTAAATATAGGAATAATTTTAGCCATCTTAAGCTTCGAGGGGAAAATACCCTTATTGAAGCTGATATTGATTAAATGCGCAATAGCATTTGCAAAGAAATCTGGGTTGGCTTTAACAATATGCGGCGGGATATTATCGAGACCTGTGGACTTGGAACTAAGAGCATTAATAGAACGCTTGACCTCGTTTCTGCTCAATGGTTTAAGGAAGAAAGAAGACCCGGCGGCGGGGAAGGGTTCAAAAACATCTGAGTGGTGCGGGGGAGTGGAACTACTGTTGGGAGGGGGGGATCGTTTGCAAAAAGTTCGTTGAAGGCGTTGGCTATTGTATTAGTTGTGTGGAGCTCAGTGCCAAAGGCATTGATTTTGGTGGGGAGGAGATTATTTGATTTTTTGCGGTTTAGGGCCTCGTAAATTGTTTTCCACGTAGATTTGTTGTCTCCGAGTGAGATTTTAAACTTCGCATCAAAGTAGTTCCTTTTGGCTACTCTCAGGATTGTAGTTAACAAATTACGATAAGAAACATATTTTGATTTTAAAAGGGGGTCAAAAGGACTGTTCCTGTATTTAGCATGAAGCCGATCCCTATTGATGATGGATTTCAGGATACCTCCTGTGATCCAAGGCTTTCTTGGAGTGCGTTTATAAGACATTAATTAAATATTCGGAAACTTTGATATATGCTCGTAATGAGCACGGATCTTTCGGCGAGGCATTGTTACAGTCAACGTAAGATATCCACAGTCAAAATGCAACAGAAATTTTGACCACATATTGAGAATCGCTCCTTATATACACCTGCTGAATGCGCAGTTCCGATGCGCTGGATTTCTCTCGCGCTATGCGTGCATTGGACACAAATTTTGTGGAAAGAGATATTAATCAAAAATTATGATATATATATATATATATATATATATATATAATATAAATATCCTTCTAATTTATCACCTTTGTAATTAACACGATCCTTACATATACGTTTAAAAGTGCAAAAACAGAAAATGAAAAAGTCATTCATTCCAAATGGTTTATTTTAATACTGTGTTTAGGAAAAGCCTTGTACGCAAATTTACCTTGAAGTGATATGCGACGATTTTACAAAAATTTATTATTTTAAGCTACGAGCTATATACGTATATGAGTATAAAATTTTGCAAAAAGTTCTATTCCAAGAGAGAACATCCTCCTCCTTATATTTTGACCTTTGATGAACGATCTAATTAAGACTTAACTGAAGATCTAATTATTTAAAAATGAGACAAATGATGACCAAAGTATATTGCAAATCATGATGGCTGCAGTTCAATTTCTGCAAGACTAATTTAAATATATACTGGATTCTTACCAATTCAACTAACTTTTATTTGTCTATTATTATTCAATGCCATAAAGTAGTTTTTTTTTTAATTTTAATGTTTGTGGCCTTTTTTTAGATTATAAAAAAAAGTAAAAGCAGCATCCCATTGGTCTTAATTTGAATTCTTCTATACTATGCCATGCACAACTATGGAAATAAAATTAATATTTACTTGAACGAAATTTCTAAAGCTTAAAATAAATTAGCTGATAAGAAAGTGAAATTTGCCTAATTATCGCCATTTCAACAAACATAAATGGATAAGTATTTATTGGACCACTGAAAGTGAATAAATATATTTTCTTTTGAATAGAGAAAATATTTGTTTAAATATTAACATCATAAGTTATGTAATTCAGATATTTTAAGATGAAAGGAAACTGCTCTAATAACCATTTTTCTACATTTAATACGTTAAATATAATATTATTATTAATTATTATAATCGAAATGGGTTTCGCTACCTTTCTGTATGGAAATTAGGATCATTATAAAGATCTATAAGGATATATTAACTTATTGCTATATTTGCATCTTAAAATGTATATTGCAATATGAAAATTTATATCATAATGTATTAAATGAGATTCATGAACGTATTTAAACTATATAATAATATTGATGTAAATAACAGGATTTTTATTAAAAATATGTCTACTTTTGTATAAATATGCAGTAGTTTGAATGAAAGAGAATCTATGGTAATTTACCATAATTTACAATACAATTTAAAACATTTCGTTATTAAAATAAGTTAAAGAATGCATACTTTCATACAATTATAGCGCTTCAATTTCAATAGTGTTCACTACTTTGTAAGGAATGTAACTCGAATTTCTTTATGGTATCACAAATGACAAAATATATTCTCTTATTCATGCAAAAGCTGTGCTGCCTATGATTAAAATAAATTTAATATCTTCTTCATATTAAACTCACATTAACTCAAAAACAACTGTTAACCCCAAGCTTGGACTAAAGGTAATATTGTTATCCATATAATCTTATACGCACTATAAAATATACAGTTGTGGGTCAATGAAATTATTCTGACTATACTGATATGATATTCGTAAAAAATATCAAAATTCACCATTCACAAAAATTTATACTACAGTTTGCATACCGCATATATATAGGTTACACTTCCTATTATGGCTTCATTGTAAATTTAGGTCATATACTTTTTTTTTAAATTGGAGGTTTGTGAGGACTTAATCTAATATCAATCATGGAAAATGTATTTCATTGAAAGTTTATTCTTATTTCACATTTTTGCATTTGATAAAATTGCACATGCACTTTTGGATAAATAGATTACATAGGATGCTTTTCTATGGTGGGAAATGGGACAATTTATTAGCAGGTACTAAAACTAGATTTGAAATTACTTATGTTCATTTTTCCTATTAATTTTTTCGCACATGATCCATTCATTTATTTGTATCAGGTTTAATCGACATATTAAGAACTCAAATGCATATTTTTACCTTTCTAGATACCGAAATTATCTGACCTTATTAATGCACAAGCTTCATGACGAGGTTGCAGAAATATGTGAATAACTTAAAGTGATATTTAAGCAACAATAACCATTAATTTTACATTTACTTTGAACTACCAATTCTTGGCGAGATACCAGCATTTCCACGTAATTTGCTGTTTGCATAGTAACGTCCTGCTTGTTTGTTGTACATTTTTACAATAAAGAAAGACGTATGCTCACATAATAAAGAATGGATTTTTGCTGACACTTCCTTAAAATGATGGATGGAAATATAGATTATTCCCGATGGGGAAGCGAACCTGATAAACGAACTGCTCAAAATAGGTGATAACAAAACCAGGCAATTTAAAGTACATCAAAGAGTATTCGAAGACACACAGAGTTAAGTGCAAAAAAGTGTTGTTCGAACATCAACAACACTTTCTTATCAGCTGGACACATGCCCTCTAGGTTAAGGTTTATTTTAAAATGCACATTTTGGCCACTTTCTTTAAACGAATTGCGTTGTCCTTCTGGGATTCACAACAATACATACAAAATAAAGCTATTCTTGGCTTGTCGATAATTCCTATTTTTCAAACGTTTTCTTGAAACTGCGCATTTGTATTTCTGTCCTATTAACCAGAACTTAAAGAAATATTAATAAAATTAGCGTTTAAAATAATAATTTCATTTTGTGGAGATGAGTACAGCAACAGTAACGTTAAAGTTTTCTGGGCTTTTTAGGAAAAATGTGTTCAGAAAAAAACGTATATTAATTAGTGCAAGAAAAACGTATTAGTCTTTTATAAAAACCATTTCAATCATTTCTATCAGAGGTTCTCAAACTCTGACCGCGGAAATCCAAGGGCTCCACCATGCTGGTCTAGGGGTTCCGCGGTTAAGATGAATTGAAAATGAAAAACCACTTTCAGAAAAATTACTGTGTGCTGTAAAAAATAAATACATAATCCTAATTTTTGGAAAAGTATTTTTTTCATAACATCACGATTACTACATGATTATCTTAATATCACGCGGGTGGGTGTAGAAACTAAATTACATATAGGCCCTATATAAGAAACGCGTATTAAAAGTGAAAAGGCTCGGATACCTCGGTCAAATTTTTTCTTTAAAAGGACTCCGCGAGCAAAAATGTTCGAAAACTATTGCTTTATATTATGAATTAGCGAAATATACTAAACTCATTCATAAAAAGTGTATAGCACAGGACCAATTATCTAGCACTTAGTCGTCCAAAAGGACCCAGAAGAACAAAACGGAAACTTTATCTTCTTCATTTGTTTGTTTGGCTTTTTTATGGCGCAAGAGCATCTGGGCTATACTGCGCCAAATGTTGTCTTTGTTCTCCGCCTTCTATTTTACTACTCTAAGTTTTAGTTTCTGGTAACTCGTGGACTGTCATAAACACTTGTACACCGTTTGTAATAAAGAATGGCGCAAAATGATTTAGCTTCTTAATTTAATTTGCAGTAAAATTTTCAGCCCTATAGTGGTGCAGTGCGACAAGCGTGCGTAGTCTACCGTGCTACTAAATAGGGTTTGAGTTGAATGCGTTCCATTTTCCAGCACATCATATACCTGGGTTTAATTCCCTTGCCACCAGAGGTTCGGATTTTTCGTAAAACTGAAGGTTCCATTGAAGCATGTTCTTGCGCCATAAAAATACAAACAATCGATGTGAATTTCTAGGTGAGTATTATGACGAGTTCGTCCTTTTCCTGATAAGTAATGTCTCCACTCATTTAAGGCACTGCGGTTCGTATGGCGGATCCTCGATTCGACTACGAGCTATGACTGGGTCGCTTTTTTTTTCTTTGCAAAAAGAAAGTGAAAAATGGATTTTTAAGCGCATACGTGTGTGTCAAAAATTGTTGATCATCTTAATTTCCCCGAAAAATTATAACCTGCCTCGGTTGATTCGTATGTTAACTAGTTGGCAATTGTGTAAACCCAGAGAAGAGTAATAATAGCTTACAGAATGAAGGCGTTTGCTAAGTTTTATTCCATTTTTTCTGTAAAATATTTTTTGTTTATTTATGCTCTATTACAGATGGAAAATTCACGTTTTTTTATAAATAACCAGAAATCACGAAACGTACGAAATCTGAAATGGTGTTAGTACTGAGGTTTCAATAAAATTGATAATGTATTGTATTTCTGTTTTAAATTGAAGTAATTTTAGCAAAATCGTTTATCCAAATGAAAACTGATTCATAAAGTGCTATCCGTTTATAAATTGTTCATGGTCTATTCGTATAGGGGACTATCTAACCATAATATATTCATAGGTAACTATCCATCCATAATGCATAATAAGGACTATTCATCTATTCCTATATTATCTATATTATATATCTTATATTATCTATATTATCCTATTAATAGGGACTATTTATCCATGACCTATTTAAAGGGGACTGTCTATTCATGGTTTATTGATACGGGGAACAACATATTCGTGGTCCATTCATAGAAGACTGATTATTCATTGTCTATTCATAGGGGACTGTCTGTTTATAGTCTATTCATAAGTGACTATAAGCTTAATTTATTATTATTGATTATATTTAATTGTTTTAAGTGCACTATTTTAAAGAATTTACTTACACATAGAAAATTACTCAACATAATTAGGTAAGCGTGAAATAAGAATCAGTTTATCTTCAAAATATTGATTAACTAACTAAAAATGCATATGAAATGAGACTAATTAGTACAATTAAGAAATTTGACACCCTCGCACAAGCTCATACAAGAACTTGCATATAGGAGAAAAAGGGACATTGTCCCCATCCTGGAGTCGAACCAGGGTCCCTCCGTTTAGCCCAGAGTGCCTTGACCGCTAGACCAACGAGGACAGGAACAACGCTCTCTTTCTCTCTCTCTCTCTATATATATATATATGTAAGGATGTAAGATATTATTACCCTTCTCAGGGATAACACAATTGCCAAATAATGGTCAACACACAAAGCCATCGAGGCGAGTTTTTTGTGAGTTTTTCGTGGGGGAATTTATTACGATTAATATGTTTGACACCCTCGCCCCGTTCGCTTTATGTGTTGATCATTATTTGGAAATCGTTTTAGCCCCAAAAATGGTAATATCTTACACCCTCGTATAAAAAGGAAAGAGAGCGTTGTTCCTATATCGTTGGTCAAGCCGTAATGACACCGGGCCCACATGGGAGGGTGGGAGACCCTGATTTGACTACAGGATGGGAACGATATCTCTTTTTCGCCTATACAGAAAAGCTCTAATACGAGCTTAAGCATGGATGTCAAATTTCTTCATCGTAATAAATATCCTTTAAGAAAAAATTAAAAAAAAACAAAAAAACCTTACCCCGGTGATTTTTTTGTGTGTTGACCGTTATTTGGCAATTGTGTTAGTCCTGAAAAGGTAATAATATCTTACTGACTAATTAGCAATGCTACTTTTTTTTACAATTTCGTAACTTAAGTTGCATAGAGATAAATGACACAACAATTTATTAATTATTATTCGAAAACAATTATGCATGAGTGCAGAGATTTAGAGTTATTTCAACTGCGTCAAATTAAAACAATGGAATATTTCCTACGTATTTTAATGAGCACTATTGTAATAAGAAATATACATTCTTTCCATAAAATTATTAAATTAGAAGCTTGCGAATCAAATATTTGCACATTCTAAATCGAATTGCCTTTCTAGAAATGTGAATTCAGAGGTGGCGCCATCAGCGCAGACAACTCATCGGTCTGAAAGGGAATGGAATTATATAAATTTTGTTATGCTTTCGTAATTAGAAAATTTTTTTCACTGATATTGAAATATGGTTATTGCGTTTCAGAATCCGTGATATCTCTCGTATAGAATGATATTTATTTATTAAATATATTTCCTTTTCATAAAGCTGTACGAGTCTTTGAAAGTGCACAGAATCAAGATTTTTCTAAACTATTAGTAATTCAAATTACCATTCATGACAATTACAGAAGCATAGGGATTTTAAGGACATGAATTATCTTAATTAAATATAATATGAAATGCCTGTATATACTTTTTAATTGTACAGTTATAGTGTTATATAATGTCACAATATGGAAGGTATTTCTTTTGTATCAAAAACTTTGTTTAGACTTTAGAATATCTTTTAGAATTCTTGAAAAGTTTCTTGTATAGGGGAAGGTTGCTGAAGTCGTACCACTGCCGATATTTTAAACAAAATGTCAAAAACAGCGCCTCTACCGGCAGTGTGATGTGCTATTGAGTCAGTCATATTGTTTTCATTGATCATCAACGAAAAACGTCCACCTTCTATACACGCCGCTAAAAAGAAAGTTTTTTCTACTTCCTCTATAATTTTCTACTTATATTATTAGCTTTTATAATAAGTAGATGATTTGTTGGTGCACATTTCTCTTTTGGATATTCATTCTGTAGTAATTAAGAAACAACTTGGTCAAAACAGCGCCTTGATGCGCTATTCCTGGATTGCTTGTATTCGTTTAAAATATATACGGTGCAGCATCTTAATTCATACCAACATCAGGTTACTAAATCGTACCAGGTACTATTGAGAATTTGGTACAATATGACTAATAGTAGAAGTTTTCGCTCAAATTAGGTAACTGTGGTAGTTTGGTACAATTGCTACAGCATGTTCAAGGACAAATTATGTTTTAATTTTTCTATTATAGGTCCCAAAGTCACAAATTTGTAACAGATGGAAACAAGAATATGGTTGAGGCGTTAAGCATGTTACGCAAGGCTGAAATACGATGTGATAAGGCTCACAGTCAATATGGAATTCCTAAACGGACTCTCCGACGTCATATTCAGGGATTAAACTCGCACGTCAAATTAAGAAGGCCCAAAGATCTGACAGAAGAAATGGAACTAGAGCTGGTTAAACATATTCTTACATAAGAATCTTGGTTTTTTTTTGTTTTTTTTTAGAATTACAGCAACCGATCTAAGGAAGTTGGCGTTTGAATTAGCTGAAAAATTTAAACTTCCACATCGTTTTAACTTGGAAAAATGAATTTCTTGGAAAAAATGGTACTACAAGTTTATGAAAGACCATACCTCCTTGTCTTTACACATTCCAGAGGCAACCTCAATGGCAAGAGCTAGAAGTTTTAATAAAGAACGAGTTTGTGAATTCTTTGACAAGTACGAAGCAACATTAAATGAGCACAAATTTATTGCTCATCAAATAAACAATTTTGATGAAACTGGTCATCCGACTGTCCACAAACTATCAAAACTAATTGCTGAGAAAGAAAAACACCAACTGGGTGCTCTTACCAGCGAAGAAAGGGGTCTCACAACAATATGCATATGTTGCATGAAGGCTGCTTGTGAGTTTGTGCCTCCAATGCTGACATTTAAACGCATGCGCATGAACGACTGCTTGACACAAGGAGCTCCACCAGGAACTATATTTAGGTGCTCTAAGAATGGATGGATAACATCAGAACTTTTTGTTTAGTGGTTAGAGCATTTCATCAAATACAAGTTAGAGAAAAGTGATCAGAAGCAAGTTCTAATTTGTTTAGACGGTCATACCACCCACACCACAAATATCGACGCGATTCACTTTGCACATGATTATTGCATAATATTCCTATCTTTTCCTGTTCATACCTATGGACGTATCTTTTTTTAAATTTCTTAAAACCTACTATAATGAAGCGTCATCTGTTTGGTTACGAACAAATCGGGGCAGTGTACTTAAACAAACTACCGTTTCAAAACTATGGGGTGTTGTATACCCTAAAGTCATTCGTATGGATATTGCTTTAAGCGGTTTCAGATCTACAGATTTATGGCCATACAACCGACACATATTTCAGAATAAAGAGTTTTCCGCTTCCATGAAAATCGATGAAAACTCATCATACGGTGAATTAGCCCAAGCTGAGAAAATACCAACTACAGAAAGCTCTCCAATTGAAAAAATTCCTCCAGGGTTTATCACTGAAGAGAAAACGGTGGCTACTGATGTATCCCTCTCTGATCGACATTTTTCCTCGTGAACCTATCGCATCAACGTCAACGTTGAGTCAAAGCAAAATAAGAGAGGACTTAAATTCTTTATATCCCTGTATATAGTACACAACGTAAACGATTAAAAAAAAAACCAGGATGCGACCGCAGAAGAAAGTACAAAATTCGCTCCTGAATTAAACAGCTCGTTGTAGCAATACCACGACGAATGTGCGCTACAACCAAAGCTAAAAATAGGCCAATGAAATATTAAAATCTTCGAATGTATTTTGTTATGCCATTCGTTATTCAGTTCCGGTAAATATTTCATTGCCTGCTGAGCTTCCAATATTTGTGAATGTCAAATTTGAAACAAGTATCTACATAATAGAATCTTAAAATTCTGAGCCGTAGAGAGCCTTGACAATTCTAAGAATCTATGCATCTCCTCAGGAATTTAGAGAATCAATTTAAAGCGTCTTGGCAAGCTGGTGGATCCATTGTATTCATAGTAGTGTCGTGTTATGAAAATTTTCCATCCATCAAAATATTTTTCTAATTCATGGATAAAGCACATGGGATTGGAATCAGTAAAAATTATTTGAGTCGTCGCAGTTACCATTAACAGTACTAATATAATATATTCCGAACATTCTTGGTCAAGGAAAACTTCCACTTGATAAAGTCAAAACAAAACTACACTTTGTCTGACGTCCAAGTTTGCACCTGGTGAAGAATTCCTTTTATGAGATGATGTGGCATAAGAAAATTACTGATTATTTAGCATGCAATCAAAGTCACTGAAGGCTGTAAAAATTTCAGAAAATAATAAATGTCGGACAAAAATGTCAAACATATGCACACAACACCTACACATGTAAGTTAAGTTGGGTGAGTATACAAGCAGGTAGACCTACAACCACATAAACTTTCAGTGGGCTGAGAGATCAGATTTGGAATGTATGTTTAATCAAAACATTGTATGCAAATACAAACGAAATCTGTTATGGTGAATATTATGGGATGGGGGATTTTCTTCATTGAAATCGTTGCTAGTTATACCCATTCATCAAAAATTGTAATTTTGTTTAACTGCTTATATCTGATATGCATAATGTATAATTAGTCACCCACAATTCATTTTAAGCTTGGAAAAGACATTAATATTTACTTCATCACTTGCACTACTGAATGTCAAATGATTACAAGTGATTACAAGTGATTTTAATTTCTCAAAGAAACAAAATGTCAGTAGGATTGCATCCCATTTTCAAAGTGAAAACAATCTGAAGGAAGATGGCAAAAATGGTCCTATGGACGTCCGGAGGATATCCAAAATATTCTCAGGACAGTCTTTGCTATCTGGGAGGCTTCTGAAATTTACTTTGTAAGTGTTCCATTGTAATATTTAGATTTTTTCTATAGTAAACTTTTGAATATGTATGTAAAATATAATTTGGGATCATAAAAGTTCGTCATATCCTCAATATTTATCATATATTATATCTTAAATCAAACAATTAAAAAAATCTAGCTGCATTATATACTTGCCACATTTAAAACATGTTCGTGAAAGCTTACACACACATATACATAAAGGAAATTGCCAGAATCATACAAAGATATGCTATTGAAATATGATTATAAATATTAATAGGTATATCGTCTTGTCAATTCAAGTGTAGCTATCCTATCACAAATCAACAGCAGATGATATGTA
>QLNU02015359.1:6396858-6428015 GCA_006491805.2 Dysdera silvatica | reverse complement strand
GTCTCAATAACAGGGATACAAACTTCAAGGGGTCATGATACTCATCAAGTTGAACGATAATTGTCATGGAACTTAAGTTTGCAAACCACCTACAGAGCCATTTCTAAAATCGTCCAGCATGCACAAATATTTACAACCAGTGCATGAGAAGCGCAAAATGAGATGTCCTAATCATCTATGCACTTGAGCAGCTGACCTGAGTAGTATCTGGCGCTTTTACGCACTGGTTGTAAATATTTGTGTGCTGGACGGTTTTAGAACTGGCGCTGTGAGTGGTTTGCGACCCTAGGTTATATGACAAATATCGTTCACCTTGATGAATACTATGACCTTTTGCAGTTTGTAACCCTGGTGCTGAGACACACTGCATATAAAACCAATTGTCGTCATATGAGGAAACCCTTTAATTAAAAAAGCGCACATTGTGCAGGCATTAATTTTTGGTGAGAGTCAAACTAGAATCCTTTGGATTCACAACAATCGGAGGAGGAAAATTTATTTAAACACTAAAGACGGATTTGAGCCAGCGAATTTTGGGTTTATAGTCGAACGCCGTATAATGCCGTAAATTAATTTCAGTAAAATCTATTTCAGTAAACTGAATGAGGATTGAACCATAATCGTCCAGTACTGGAAGTGTAATCCAGTTTCTGTGAAATTTTTGTATTTATAATACAAGAATATGTATGGGTACACAGAAATCGCTTAATGGTAGAGGAACAAACTGGTAAGCTTTGAAAAGTTTGAATCAAAAAATTCATTTTTTATTAAATATAATTGACATATTTGTGAAAAATAATATTGTCTTTAAATCATAAGGTTTCCTTTAACTTTAATTTCGCTGAACTCTGCAAATTAATGACGGGGCATTCTTTTTCCTCCTAATAAAATGAATTCTATAAATGGAAGCCCACTTTTGAGTTCTTTAAAACGTAACCATACAAATTAAATGTACGAATCTTTTGAAACCTAAGAAATATAAATTGGTCTGCATTTAAAGTTTCTCTCGCCCCTTCATTTCGTCTAAAGGAAACTTGTTTTAAATAAATACGAGTTTTTTGTTTTGTGAATTTGCATAAAGCAAATTTTAGTGAAAAGGTTTCACAGCCGTAATTTACTAACCCGTTTACGTAAACATAAATCCATATAACTAATGGCTTTTGCATGTTGGTGCTGAAAGAAATTCACATTTGGTGCAATATTTTCACAGCATCCTTTGTGTTAAGCATCCTATGTTAAAGAAACCCTGCTTCTTTAAAGGAATGCAGGTACTTATTTTGAGTATCAATAGAGTTTCTGTTTTCGAATTTCGGTTTAGTGTGAACCCGTTTTTATCCTCGATATAGTGATGAGCACTGTGAAATAAAGACATTTCTATTGCGAAACAAATCTGAAAGATGATTTTGAGAGAGCCTATTTCGCTCAAGGGGGTGGCGTTGGAGATTGTATTAAATGTATTTTACTTTATTCGAGAAGATAGATGTACTGAGTATATATAAATTTATGTATGTCATATATATATATATATACACACACACATTTTTAAACGAATGGAGGACATCAGATGGCGCCTTAATATTAAATATTTATTAATTTTGATATAGAAATATGTTTTATATATTACATTAAGAATCAGCACAACTTGCTACTGGAAGTTATTTGTAAATTATATTAAATATATAATTTTTAAAGAAGAAAATACGAGAACCAACAGAGCACGAACTTCCAACCTTCCAATTACATGTCGGATGTAATTAATTGCATTCATTTGTCCTTATTATTTGCAATACACTGTGTGTGTGTATATATATATGGGATGTAAAGAGCAGCTTACCATCGACTCAGTTATCCTGGAACAAGCAAGAAAACAAAAGCGAAAACTCAACACCGCATACATAGACTACAAGAAGGCTTTCGACTCTGTTCCGCACTCGTGGCTCCTTGAAATACTCAGCATATACAAAGTGCATCCCTCAATCATCCGATTCCTACAGAGCAGCATGAAACAATGGAGAACCCGGTTACAGCTAAACACGCCAGACAGTAAAATAGAAACGGCCGAGATCCCCATCCGCCGCGGAATCTTTCAAGGAGACGCACTAAGCCCCCAGTGGTTCTGCTTGGCGTTAAACCCCTTGTCAAGGATGCTGAACACAAGTAAATACGGATACATGCTGAAGAAAGACAAGAGAAACCTACATAAAGTCTCCCACCTCATGTACGTAGATGACATCAAGCTATACGCGCCAACAATCACCCAACTCCGACAACTCATCAGTATAACAGAGACATTCTCCAAGGACATAGGAATGGAATTCGGCCTCGATAAGTGCAAAATACAGAAGAATAGCAAAGAAGATTTACCAGGCATCGAACTCGAAGACGGGAGACTACTGAAGACCTTGGACGAGGGCGAAACCTACAAATACCTAGGGATAATGCAAAAACGGCAGCAGGAGCACAAGAAAGTCAAGGTCCAGCTCACGCAAGCATTCCAAGAAAGACTTAGAAGCATTGTGAAGACGAAACTGAGCGGGAAGAACACCACGCAAGCAATTAACGCATATGCGGTACCAGTGCTCACCTACTCCTTCGGGATCATCAAATGGTCCAACACTGAACTAGAACAACTCCAGCGGAAAATGAGAACCATCCAGAGAAGAGCCGGACAACTACACCCTGCAACGGCAATTGAACGGCAAACACTACCCCGGGAAGAAGGAGGACGCGGACAAGCGGACCTCAAAGACTTACATGACAAGCAGATCCAGAGCATGAGGCAATACTTCCAGTTGAAGAGTCCCCGATCGCCACTCATCCAAGCCATAACACAAGCAGATGCAAATTACACGCCACTAAACCTGTGTAGTACCGAAGAGCGTGTCCTCGAAACAGCCAACGAGGCAAAGCTAAGGGCGGGCGGAAAGAAGCCGTTAAGTGGCAGGCACTTCCTGTGCGACGTACAGCAACCACACGTTGACAAAAAGGCATCAAATTCTTGGCTGGCCAAAGGCACTCTCCAGCCAGAGACAGAAGGATTCATGCTAGCCATCCAAGACCAAGTGATCGCAACAAGGAACAATCAGAAATTCATCCAGAGAAAAGACATAGAAAGCGACAAATGCAGACACTGTCATGCGGCATCGGAGACAATCCAACACGTGATGGCAGGATGCAAGATCCTTGCGCAGTCAGACTACAAACATAGACACGATCAAGTAGCGAAAATAGTCCACCAGAAATTGGCAGCGAATGCTGGCTTTCTGACAGAAAAATGCCCGTACTACAAATATGAGCCAGAGACCGTGCATGAGAACGAAACACACAAGCTTTACTGGGATAGAGCAATCATAACAGACAAGACAGTCCCACATAACCGTCCTGACATAACCCTCGTCGATAAATCGAATAAGACCACGTACTTAATCGACATAGCAGTACCCAACACCAATAACATACAGACAACCTACACAACGAAAATCACCAAGTACCAAGATCTCAGACATGAAGTACGAGATATATGGGGTATGGAAAAGATCCTCATCATCCCGTTAGTCATCTCAGCAACAGGGATAGTACCAAAAACGCTTGCGACGAATTTGGAGATACTCAACATTGACCCAAACACCTACATTGAAATACAAAAAGCCACAATCCTAAACACGTGTCACATTGTCAGGAAGTTTCTAGACATGGCACATTAAGAAGTGATGTAAAAAGAGGCTTGGGAACATGGCGCTCTGCCCGTCCCAAAGCCTGTTTCCGCCAAGAATGGGCGAGGAAAACTTTTATATATATATATATGTAAGGATAGAAGCTACTATTACCCTTCTCAGGGATAACACAATTGCCAAATAATGGTCAACACACAAAGCCATAGCGGAGAGTTTTTCTGTGAGATTTTCGTGAGGGATTTTATTACGATTAATATGTTTGACACCCTCGCCCCGTTCGCTTTATGTGTTGATCATTATTTGGAAATCGTTTTAGCCCCAAAAATGGTAATATCTTACACCCTCGTATAAAAAGGAAAGAGAGCGTTGTTCCTATATCGTTGGTCAAGCCGTAATGACACCGGGCCCACATGGGAGGGTGGGAGACCCTGATTTGACTACAGGATGGGAACGATATCTCTTTTTCGCCTATACAGAAAAGCTCTAATACGAGCTTAAGCATGGATGTCAAATTTCTTCATCGTAATAAATATCCTTTAAGAAAAAATTAAAAAAAAACAAAAAAACCTTACCCCGGTGATTTTGTGTGTTGACACTTATTTGGCAATTGTGTTAGTCCTGAAAAGGTAATAATATCTTACTGACTAATTAGCAATGCTACTTTTTTTACAATTTCGTAATTTAAGTTGCATGGAGATAAATGACACAACAATTTATTAATTATTATTCGAAAACAATTATGCATGAGTGCAGAGATTTAGAGTTATTTCAACTGCGTCAAATTAAAACAATGGAATATTTCCTACGTATTTTAATGAGCACTATTGTAATAAGAAATATACATTCTTTCCATAAAATTATTAAATTAGAAGCTTGCGATTCAAATATTTGCACATTCTAAATCGAATTGCCTTTCTAGAAATGTGAATTCAGAGGTGGCGCCATCAGCGCAGACAACTCATCGGTCTGAAAGGGAATGGAATTATATAAATTTTGTTATGCTTTCGTAATTAGAAAATTTTTTTCACTGATATTGAAATATGGTTATTGCGTTTCAGAATCCGTGATATCTCTCGTATAGAATGACATTTATTTATTAAATATATTTCCTTTTCATAAAGCTGTACGAATCTTTGAAAGTGCACAGAATCAAGATTTTTCTAAACTATTAGTAATTCAAATTACCATTCATGACAATTACAGAAGCATAGGGATTTTAAGGACCTGAATTATCTTAATTAAATATAATATGAAATGCCTGTATATACTTTTTAAGTGTACAGTTATAGTGTTATATAATGTCACAATATGGAAGGTATTTCTTTTGTATCAAAAAACCTTGTTTAGACTTTAGAATATCTTTTAGAATTCTTGAAAAGTTTCTTGTATAGGGGAAGGTTGCTGAAGTCGTACCACTGCCGATATTTTAAACAAAATGTCAAAAACAGCGCCTCTAGCGGCAGTGTGATGTGCTATTGAGTCAGTCATATTGTTTTCATTGATCATCAACGAAAAACGTCCACCTTCTATACACGCCGCTAAAAAGAAAGTTTTTTCTACTTCCTCTATAATTTTCTACTTATATTATTAGCTTTTATAATAAGTAGATGATTTGTTGGTGCACATTTCTCTTTTGGATATTCATTCTGTAGTAATTAAGAAACAACTTGGTCAAAACAGCGCCTTGATGCGCTATTCCTGGATTGCTTGTATTCGTTTAAAATATATACGGTGCAGCATCTTAATTCATACCAACATCAGGTTACTAAATCGTACCAGGTACTATTGAGAATTTGGTACAATATGACTAATAGTAGAAGTTTTCGCTCAAATTAGGTAACTGTGGTAGTTTGGTACAATTGCTACAGCATGTTCAAGGACAAATTATGTTTTAATTTTTCTATTATAGGTCCCAAAGTCACAAATTTGTAACAGATGGAAACAAGAATATGGTTGAGGCGTTAAGCATGTTACGCAAGGCTGAAATACGATGTGATAAGGCTCACAGTCAATATGGAATTCCTAAACGGACTCTCCGACGTCATATTCAGGGATTAAACTCGCACGTCAAATTAAGAAGGCCCAAAGATCTGACAGAAGAAATGGAACTAGAGCTGGTTAAACATATTCTTACATAAGAATCTTGGTTTTTTTTTGTTTTTTTTTAGAATTACAGCAACCGATCTAAGGAAGTTGGCGTTTGAATTAGCTGAAAAATTTAAACTTCCACATCGTTTTAACTTGGAAAAATGAATTTCTTGGAAAAAATGGTACTACAAGTTTATGAAAGACCATACCTCCTTGTCTTTACACATTCCAGAGGCAACCTCAATGGCAAGAGCTAGAAGTTTTAATAAAGAACGAGTTTGTGAATTCTTTGACAAGTACGAAGCAACATTAAATGAGCACAAATTTATTGCTCATCAAATAAACAATTTTGATGAAACTGGTCATCCGACTGTCCACAAACTATCAAAACTAATTGCTGAGAAAGAAAAACACCAACTGGGTGCTCTTACCAGCGAAGAAAGGGGTCTCACAACAATATGCATATGTTGCATGAACGCTGCTTGTGAGTTTGTGCCTCCAATGCTGATATTTAAACGCATGCGCATGAACGACTGCTTGACACAAGGAGCTCCACCAGGAACTATATTTAGGTGCTCTAAGAATGGATGGATAACATCAAAACTTTTTGTTCAATGGTTAGAGCATTTCATCAAATACAAGTTAGAGAAAAGTGATCAGAAGCAAGTTCTAATTTGTTTAGACGGTCATGCCACCCACACCACAAATATCGACGCGATTCACTTTGCACATGATTATGGCATAATATTCCTATCTTTTCCTGTTCATACAAACTACCGTCTTCAACCTTTGGACATATCTTTTTTTAAATTTCTTAAAACCTACTATAATGAAGCGTCATCTGTTTGATTACGAACAAATTGGGGCAGTGTACTTAAACAAACTACCGTTTCAGAACTATGGGGTGTTGTATACCCTAAAGCCATTCGTATGGATATTGCTTTAAGCGGTTTCAGATCTACAGATTTATGGCCATACAACCGACACATATTTCAGAATAAAGAGTTTTCCGCTTCCATGAAAATCGATGAAAACTCATCATACGGTGAATTAGCCCAAGCTGAGAAAATACCAACTACAGAAAGCTCTCCAATTGAAAAAATTCCTCCAGGGCTTATCACTGAAGAGAAAACGGTGGCTACTGATGTATCCCTCTCTGATCGACATTTTTCCTCGTGAACCTATTGCATCAACGTCAACGTTGAGTCAAAACAAAATAAGAGAGGACCTAAATTCTTTATATCCCTGTATATAGTACACAACGTAAACGATTAAAAAAAAAAACAGGATGTGACCGCAGAAGAAAGCGCAAAATTCGCTCCTGAATTAAACAGCTCGTTGTAGCAATACCACGACGAATGTGCGCTATAACCAAAGCTAAAAATGGGCCAATGAAATATTAAAATCTTCGAATGTATTTTGTTATGCCATTCGTTATTCAGTTCCGGTAAATATCTCATTGCCCGCTGAGCTTCCAATATTTGTGAATGTCAAATTTGAAACAAGTATCTACATAATAGAATCTTAAAATTCTGAGTCGTAGAGAGCCTTGACAATTCTAAGAATCTATGCATCTCCTCAGCAATTTAGAAAATCAATTTAAAGCGTCTTGGCAAGCTGGTGGATCCATTGTATTCATACTGGTGTCGTGTTATGAAAATTTTCCATCCATCAAAATATTTTTCTAATTCATGGATAAAGCACATGGGATTGGAATCAGTAAAAATTATTTGAGTCGTCGCAGTTACCATTAACAGTACTAATATAATATATTCCGAACATTCTTGGTCAAGGAAAACTTCCACTTGATAAAGTCAAAACAAAACTACACTTTGTCTGACGTCCAAGTTTGCACCTGGTGAAGAATTCCTTTTATGAGATGATGTGGCATAAGAAAATTACTGATTATTTAGCATGCAATCAAAGTCACTGAAGGCTGTAAAAATTTCAGAAAATAATAAATGTCGGACAAAAATGTCAAACATATGCACACAACACCTACACATGTAAGTTAAGTTGGGTGAGTATACAAGCAGGTAGACCTACAACCACATAAACTTTCAGTGGGCTGAGAGATCAGATTTGGAATGTATGTTTAATCAAAACATTGTATGCAAATACAAACGAAATCTGTTATGGTGAATATTATGGGATGGGGGATTTTCTTCATTGAAATCGTTGCTAGTTATACCCATTCATCAAAAATTGTAATTTTGTTTAACTGCTTATATCTGATATGCATAATGTATAATTAGTCACCCACAATTCATTTTAAGCTTGGAAAAGACATTAATATTTACTTCATCACTTGCACTACTGAATGTCAAATGATTACAAGTGATTACAAGTGATTTTAATTTCTCAAAGAAACAAAATGTCAGTAGGATTGCATCCCATTTTCAAAGTGAAAACAATCTGAAGGAAGATGGCAAAAATGGTCCTATGGACGTCCGGAGGATATCCAAAATATTCTCAGGACAGTCTTTGCTATCTGGGAGGCTTCTGAAATTTACTTTGTAAGTGTTCCATTGTAATATTTAGATTTTTTCTATAGTAAACTTTTGAATATGTATGTAAAATATAATTTGGGATCATAAAAGTTCGTCATATCCTCAATATTTATCATATATTATATCTTAAATCAAACAATTAAAAAAATCTAGCTGCATTATATACTTGCCACATTTAAAACATGTTCGTGAAAGCTTACACACACATATACATAAAGGAAATTGCCAGAATCATACAAAGATATGCTATTGAAATATGATTATAAATATTAATAGGTATATCGTCTTGTCAATTCAAGTGTAGCTATCCTATCACAAATCAACAGCAGATGATATGTACCTGCGTACGGGCTGATTGTATTGGAATCGTAGTCCCAACAGGAACAATGCTATAGATCGCGTGAGAAATGAGGAAATAGAGAGATGGTTGGAGCGTTTGAGAGATGTCTCTTGATAGGTTCCAGCTTCTCTTCCTTCCAGTAGATATCTTATCAATCTGATGGAATTGACAGTGGGCATTAAACGTATATGCTACTAACCCCCGCGAGAACGCTACCAATTAAAAATAACAATTTCACCTGATTAATCGTGATAATTGCATGTGCGTCGTGTGTGTCATAGAATTAAGCCAAGATTAAAAATACAATCAAGTTCGAACAAATTGTCGGCGAAATAAACGCATTGTTTCGCACAACTTTCTGTTATTTCCGCAAAAACAAACAAACGAGGGAAAGATACAAATTTTACTCGTAATTTCAGATGCCTGAAACAGATAAAGTTTGGTATTCGGAGCCGTAAGCATTTGTCGAAGAATGATCTTGATTCTCATTATGTTGTGAGAGATGTATTAATGAGATTTAACAAGCGTTAATGAGAATAATTATCCGAAGCAAATAATTCAGCATAGAGAAATTAAATATGACAAAATGAAGTATGTATCGGATGCCCATATGAGTCATTTGGGCAGAAAATTTGAATTTTTCTACATCAGAAAGAGAACTGCTTCCACATTATCGAAAACTCTTAAATGACATGTTTCCAATCCACCGCGGTGGAAATTTTAGTAAATAATTACCCTAGCTTTTAAAATTGACGTCAGTTGTTATTGGGGTGAGAAACTTTTGCCCGTAAATGTAAGGGGGTTTGATTGAGACAAGAACTAAATTAAGGTAGATTAAGGGAGGTAACAAACTTTAAGCATTTCTTCTTCTTAGCCGAGCAGGATAGCCTCACTCCAGTAAATAATTATCCTAGCTTCTAAAATTGATAGCAGTTTGTATTAAGATAACCAACTTTTGCCTGTAAATATAAGGGAGATTTAGTTGCGACAAGGAGTAAATTAAGGGAGATTTAGGGAGGTAAAACATTTTAAGCATTTTTTTTCTTCTAAGCAAAACAGTGTAACGCCACTCCAGAAAATGCTCATGAAATGGATAATATCAAACAAGATAATTTATATTTTACATAATATAGTCATATGTCTAATATAATATTATTGAAAAAAGTGGCCGTATAAAAGCCACAGCATAGAACACAGATTTACATGTAAATAAAAAAAATAAATTTTACATATTAGACCTAGTATAAGTTATTTAACAAAAGTAAGTGCAGGTTTTAGACGGTTGTTGACCGTCTCTCGTGAGGAATACGCATGCGCCAAACGTATTCCTGACGAGGGACGACCAAGTTCCGTCCGAAACGTACATTGCTTTTTATTAAATAAATTATATTACACTTAAAGCGTTGCACTTATATGACTCCTCCATTTATTTCTGCATAGTGTTACTCGGTAATATTAATTCTAAATCCATGTTTTGACTTTTCTAACCTATACGCATTTGTTCACTGATGCTTCAGGACTATGAACTTTTTTTTATTTTCTTGTGCAAATTTCAATAACTTATTACAACTATAGTCATATTTAACTAATGTTTGAAAGCTATTGAAATATAGTGAATGAATAGAATATCAATGTGGGAGCCGGGAGAATCTGAGAAAATGAGCTGAAATTCGGGAGAGCCCGAGAAATATGGGAGAGTTGATTCTTTTTTGTGTCAAACCTAAAATCAAAGTTATTGGGTCCCTTCATTATTAGTAATTGATAGCCCTGTGAAAAATGGACAAAATTACGTCAGTATATTTTGGTTCCGACGGAATTGTCATTTGGATTAATTTCTATTAAAATTGTAGTGTAGTTTTTTAAATAAGTTTCTATTTATCTATCAAAAGACATTAATATTTGAATTGTATCCTGTAATTCCTCCCTGTTTTTATTTTCTTGGCGATGGAACATCATATATAATAAAATTAAGCTTTAACACTCCACTTTGTATATGGTCCAAACTATAATATGTGTCCATACGTTGAGAAAAAAGAACATGCAAAGTACTCAGATCGGAGCCGAACCAGTGAACTTAGGTTTATGGCATTGCTTTGATCATTAATTACTATTGTATATAATCCTGTTCTCGTTTTCGTATGTTAACCAAAGTAAAACTGTCTAAGAAGGAAAAATTATTCAATATGGATAAATTATGATACTTCATGTTTTACGATACATACTCGAATCTGAATTTATTGGAAAAGAAAATAAATCATTGCACACATGCTCGGGCTGCAGTTCATGGTATGTTTTTTTTTTATCCATAACCGAATCTAAATTTATAGGAAAGGAAATCATTGAACACAGGCTCAGGCTGCAGTACGTGGCATGTTTTCTTTCAGTTCATGCAAGGATCTGAATTTATAGAAAAATAACAAAAACCAATGCACATATGCACAGTACGTGGCATGTTTTCTTTTCTCTAAATATGCATAAATGGTTATGCTGTGAACCTTAAACCGTCGAATGTCGAAACTAAATAACATTCGATGATCCTTTGATGCTTCTTCAATATTTAAAAGTGTTTCTTTGTCTATATTAAATATAATTCAATTTTTTTTCACATGGTCATATTTTATTGTTTTTATTAATGTTTTCCTGTCAAAAAGTTTTCAAACAAACTGCCAGATAAAGGCAGATAATTATTAGTCATTTTGATATAGGAGAACCATGGCTGGCGACTGGCACTGCCTCAAGATATATTCAAGAAAAACCGAGATAACTTGGGAGTCGAACTCGAGCCCCAAGCCCAGCAGCCAACCCTCAAGACGGCAATCTCAACCACTGCGTCGCTCAAAAATTGTTGTAAAATACAAACAAATACACTCAAATATAAATGGATATATAAAGTCAAGTTGTGTAAGAAAGTATACCTCGCAAGGGAAAAAATAGATGTCCCAAGGAAAAATGCATCTGAACAGTCATACACGTTGTATGATCGTTTATATAATATGTATGACTGTTTTACAGCACGACGATTTTTATTTCACGGAGTGCATAGTAAAGCCTTTGAAGCATATAGTACATGTGTACCAAATGATTCAGTGAGCGAATTAATGAACAATTTTGCACATCTATAATGAACGAGGACTCGTTCAATTATTTGGTCATTAATTAAGTCATTAATTCGGTCAACAATTAGGGCAAATTAAGCGCTCGTAGATCACATCCCGCTGAAGCAGGTGAGGTAGTTTAGACCTCTGATTTTCAGCACAATATATTTTTAAGAGAAGACTTAGATAAGTAGCTGTGGTCATATGCTATGAGTGCAAGAAATAAATAGTGAATGCAGAGATGGAAAAGCAATCAAACAAATAGATGTTAAATTACTCGTAAAGAAAAGAATGATTTTCCGGCGCCTGGTGGGACCCGAACCCACGACCTCCTGATTGCCGGTCAGGTGCTCTACCTACTAAGCTACAGGCGCAACCATTCTCTCCCTTACGAGTATATATATATATGGCTTTCCATGGACAAGTTCGCTATTGGTGTAGCACACACACCAATGAATGATTTTCAGGCGCCTGGTTGATCCATCTTTACGAGAAATTTAACATCTATTGTTGCCACATCATCGGCTAATATGAAAAAAACTGTTGTTTTAATGAAATCAAATAAATAATTTTAATAAGACATCGTGTTAAACTAATTGGATTGTAAGATAATTTGACGTATCATTAAACAGATTAGATTTATGAGATAAGACTGGATTATGTTTCAACAGTGCAAAAGATACAAAACATGTAAGAACAAAGGATTTAGCATCGAAAAAATCTAGATTTAAGGCCAAGTTGAGAGTTAATGTGTGTACTTAGCAATCGTGTGAGAAAGAGAGGGACAGAAGGAGCTCAAATCCCCCATTGGATATTATAAAACATCGTTTTCTATAATATATCTATATGATGAAAATATATATCTATATATTTTCATCATGTAGACTTTAGAAATACTTGAGGCCCCATATTTGTTTAAATGGCTACGTAATGGAACTTCATGAAATATTGACTTACATTCAATAACTTAATTAAGTTTAATTAATAAAATTTAGCTAATTGAAATAGCATTCAGTTCAAATTAATCGATGTCGAGCATTATTAAATTGCTTTAACCAGTACATAGAATAATCAAATAAACCACTTAAAATAAATGTATTCAATAATTTAATCAAATCCGTAAATGAATAGGCTGAGTGAAAAGCTCGTCCTAATTAATTTTTTAAGAGTATGTTATAAACGTCAGTTGTTTGTTCAATCGGCGGACTTACGCCAATCAGAAATGTCAGGGAGAATCAAAACTATGATATTTATTGCTTTAATCAGAAAAAGATTAAAGAATAAGAGTTCTGGATACAACATTCGTTCAAAGAATCAATGAAGGCAGACGAGCCCGCCTGCTTACCATTACACATTCATTTTTGAACGAATAATCTATCAAGCAATTTTTATTTTTTAATATATTTCTTATTAAAATAATAGATATCCTCATTTTAATCCTTCCTACTATAGTCCTGATTATTAAATAACAATGCGTGTTTTACTGTTACTCCTTTGCACTGATTGCAAACAAGCTTTTGCTCATCATCTTCCTGATGTACCGATCACACATCAATGGGAATGCGTCCGTCATCCATTTTATGACATTCAGACGATTGAACAAGAACCTACGTCCATAACATATATTCTTAATATGATATTCGCAAGGCAAAGAATTGCAATAAACCGTTCATTACATATCATATATATATGTGGCGAACGGATTCCAAACACTCAGACAAAAACAAAATCTTGATGATGGCATTCTTTTGAGACAACAGTCCCTATATCAATCTAATATAACCCTGAAAATTTTCATTTATTGTTCCTTTAATACAATATTGTAAATTCAATCTACTTTAGTTTCTGTATCCTTTGTCACAATATTGCAAATTCAATCCATGCATGCAAATTGATAAATGCACATAATTAATAAATGCATAATAATTAATCAATTAATTTGATTCAAGAAACCGTTTCCGAGGTCATTCCATCAATTTAACGGTAGTAACCTCTGTAAAAGAGTAAATATGCGGCAATTGCCTTCTGAATTTTCGACCTGGATTTTGATTCCAGAATGCGCAATGTACTTTAAATTCTTTCATTGGTTATTTGGTATTTTAAGCTAAACCAAGTTAATAGTTTGTTGATGAATTTAAAGAGCAAAGAGCAAAATATTTATAATTACCTTTAAATAAATCAATCGCTAGATATACATAATTATGAATTCTATAAATACATGCATTATATGACGTATTATATTAAGCACATTAACGGTTATTGAACCATTTGTGTTTAATAAATAATTTTTACAATTCGAGATTTATAAATGATTTGAATAATTTAAATTTATGATTAAATATCATAACGGGTTTATAAAGGGCCTTGGTATTTGGCGGGTAGTTTAATTGGATTGACGTTGAAGAACAAGCCCAGCTTACGTGTGTAGTTAATGAATGAGTGATTAAGTTCATGAATTATCCTACGTTTGCACATCAGCAGGAATGTGTCTGGTGTAGGGGGGGGAGGATACAAATATTACCCTCATATCTGGACGGCCAAATCTTCAGACAGTTGTAGGCTGTATAACATTATTATATCGTTTATTATATCGTTAGATCAATGACATTATCAAGTATCTATCTTTGTTCTTACGAAAATAAAAATTAAAAAAAAGTTTCTTTTCTACATAAAAACCGTTTAAAATTTAAGAATTTTATATATGTCTGCTTTTTATTTCTATAAAAAAAGCAGACATATATAAAATTCTTAACCAAAAGATATTAACAAACAGTATAAATCAGCGTTTATTGGCGTAATGATAGTAGCACCGATGTTATGGCTATGCCAATAAACGTTGATTTATATTGTTGTTTAATTTAATCTGCGTAGTGTTCGATTTATTTAAATACAAAAGATATTAGTTTAATAAGGGTGGTGAGACATCAGATTTGCGTGCGGTCGACCAACAACCTAGGAACATACAAGAATGTGTTTGTTGGCAAATATATATATATATATAGCGAAGTTTACTCAAAACGTTGTTTTTCTTGATGTGACATAATGTCACATCAAGAAAAACAACGTTTTGAGTGATCTGAATCTTGCCTAGGGAATGAAGTCCTGTAATGGAAAATGTGATGAAAACGTTAAGTTTTTGCATACGGGGTACTCCGATTCAAACACCGACGCGGCGGAAGTCGTCATCTCATTTCCGGTATACGCTGTTGCACATAGAAATCCTTTACCGTTTGAAATATGTTTATAGGGTTACTATTCTGTGTGTATATATGTATATATGTGAGTGATCAGATTTATCACAAGTATAGGATTCGACCTGAAAAAATATTGAGGATTCCGGAAATTGCAAATCAAAGAACCCATAATTTTCCCATGGGATTTAAAAGTCTAAGTTAAATTTTGTTCTGTCAGATTTTCTTGTTAGAAATTATATTTGTATTTTCCTGGAATTTACCTAGATACATTAAAAACTTTTCATTTATAAAGTTGTTACATTTAAATGCACTTAAATGTATTTGAGGTTTCATCGTCCGCCAAATTTGTGAACGCAAACAAACGCTAATCGAAGCCCGATCCTCACAAAAGAATTTGGGACACAATTCTCCCACGACAGAAGTATAACCATGTAGGTAGGTAGGGAGGAAGGAACTTGAAATTGGAGAGTGGTTGTCGCATGGTTTTTTTGACTGAATCAAATAAGAAATTTTTAAACTTTAATTTTTTGATTGAGAAACCTTTTTCATCAAAAGTAAAATTGAAGAATGGAACACGTGTAGGTCTTGGGCAGTTGCCACGTCCGCCATGCTGGTAATAGGATCCATACGCTAATTCTTTTAGGCACAACAAATAGTCAGAGGTGCAATTTCCTATATATTAATTAACATTATATTGTATTATACATTACATTGTATATACATTATATTGTATAAACATGGATTCAATAATGGGAATCTTAAGCGGATAAATTAAATGCGTATGCATACTTATATTGTTTTCAAGAAATACGTCCAAATATGTTAGATTGTAAGTCTCGACTATATATATACGTTGTAAGACTTGGACGCTTGAGCGTCATATATATGTTGTAACAGAATAAGTATGCCAAGCAACATTGCAAAAGACTAATTGCATGCATGTATAATAAGGGTAAAATATTGTACTGATATATGTAAAATGGCAGTTTTCTAATGAGTTAAATCAGCAGTCCATTTATAGAGGACCGGAACGAAATATACATAGTATCTTTTTTAACATAAATTGGAGAGAAAGTACCATAGATAATTGCTATGAAAGCAAGTAATAGATAAGAACGATATTATACACACTTTTGAAAAAAAAAAGCACTATGAAGAAACTATAATTGTCCGCTTTTATTGAAATTAAATGTATTTCCACCACATACACAAGTAAAGAAATGATACAAAATTCAGTGCCCCAGGACCAATCAGTGGCTAGAAATTGCACATGGAATTATAGGCACTTCGTGGCTAGATAGGCTGAACGGCTGCTAATTTCACCGCCCATATGTATGATATCAGAAGGTATCTTTTAATAAGAACGTTTAGTGCACCAGCTAATCGAAGGTAGTTGATAAGGTCGTATCATTTTATCAACATCCGTTTACTCCTTGTATCAATCTCCATGTTAGCGACATTTAATACTCGTTAAATTAAACTCAAGGTCAGTCGTAAAAAATTACGTAACTTTATTACCTTTTCAACAAGAAATTCCAACTGGTATAAATGAATACATATTAAGATTGACTAGAAATTCAAGATTAAAATCTTTATTAAAAGTAGGATAAACAACATGCTATCAACATTACCATCGCAGGAACTATAATGCGAAACTCGAAAGTTCATTAGAGATAACTATTGGTATTAACTGCTAGTCCGGCATAATCTAGCTCGTCTCTGCTACGGCTCGATTAACACAAATCTTTAAAGCTGAATATCATATATACGTCAACGAGCATGCGCTGACGTAACAACAAAGCTAACCTGTTAACCGGGGAATAAAATTTTGTGAAACTCGTTTCACACTGGGGACTTTTTTTCACAGTGATAAGTAATGTCATCACACCATCACGCTAGGATTAAATATATAAGAACTACATAAAACGTAATGCGTTCAACATAATACGGTTAATTTCAATGACGAAAAATGTCGTCATTCGCATTTTGGTAGTCTTCTGGGCATGACGAAAAATGTCGTCATACCCAGTTAACAGGTTCAGATTAACATCAAAATAAACCAACCCGCAAAATCCGAGAGTTTGTCATGCCACAGAATGTTGAAATCAAACGTTGGTGACTCCCTCACCCTGGCGGCGATGCATGCTTCCATACATCTAGCTAAAGGGTATTTAAATGTTCCTCATGTCATCCTGCGACGCATTCTGCCAGGCATTCCTCACTTGTTGCTCCAGATCTGAGATATTTCGCGCTGCCCAAATCTGGCGGCCTACAATTTCCCCATAGGCGTATGCAGGAACTTCATAAGGGGATTACGGAACTGCTACTCATATATTCCTATGTTAAATATACAAAATTCCATTGCAGTGGGATTATACAATCGAGATCAACACCACTCTGCATACGCCAGTGCATGTCCCATATGTGTTCGATTGGCGAAAGGTTTGGTGACCTTGCTAGCCAAGGAAAAGTACCAACAGTACAGAGGCTGCTCACAGATATGCCATTAGTATGTGGGATGATATTATCTTGTCGGAAAATGTCCCAGACTGTCGTGTCATGAAGGGTAATGCAAACGGCTGCAGTATACCGTCAGCGTATCGTTGAGCTGTTAAAATTGTTCGAAGGATGGCTAAGGGCGCCCACCTGCCGTATAGGATAGCATTCCACACCATCACACTAAGGGCAATGGCTATGTGCCTCTGTAAAACACAGGGTGATTGGAGTGGGGAGGAATTGTGCAAGGGTTTCATTGGGAAGGGTGGCCGCCGGAGTAAAGGGTGGTTGAAAGCGCTGGTCCCGGCACGACCAGCCAATTATAGCATATTCACAGCTGGATGATGTTTCTGTCAATGATGATTTCATATTTCCTGTTTGCTCAAGTCCCAATCTTTCAGAAGAGACACGTGAAATTTTTTAATTTTAAGATCTTACTCGAATAAAGCTGGTTCTGATGCAAAGCTATGGCCACTATCCATACGTTGAGTTTGTGTTTACAATTTTTCTGCAACGCTTTATGCTAAACATTTGGTTTTATTTTCCCAGTATTGGCTTTTGCCTTCTTGCACTTCCTTAAAGCAATGTGTGACCGGAGACCTATAGTAACAAAATCTCACTACGTAATAAAATATAAAAATTAGTTACAGGTACTACAAAAAATATTGAACTATAAAAAAATAAACGGAGAACCAGAAACATATCCAAAACGAAATTTCAGCACAAAAATAGAAAGCAGTAACAGTAGCGACTTTTTCGAAGCGTGCGAATGATGAAATGCAAACAATAGCAAGTGAGTTGTTCAGTTTACTTCTTTTAATTACTGATAATTCAGCTACACCACACTTTACACTAAATAAATGCAAATATAGTCTGGAATCACATCCATGGACAAAAATCTAAATATCTGCAACGTTTTGCTTGTTCTTTTAAAGAAGGCGACGTTATTTGCACATGGGAGTCTAATTAAAACTCGATTTCTAAGTTGCTAGAATTCAGATATCTATAATAACTTGGTATTTGGTATTGTTTTATTCACAAGAATTAGATTTTTTTTCCAGAGTAGTAAAAAAATAACATTTTTTGGGTAATTTTTGTGTATCGTACCCCCTTCACGAGGTCACTTTAAATAATTTTATTTTTCATTATTTTCATCTTTCATTAACACTTATTTAATTGTATATCTCAAAATTGCTACAATTATTTGATCTAAACACATCTACAGCAATAGCGATGCATATAAATAGGTAAATGCAAATAGAACATGATGAAGAAGTCTACAAAATATTATGGTCGGACATTAGATATGTAGGACATTAGACTGTAGACAGGAACTAATAATTACACTATTCACTGTGTACCGACGAATTCAGTGTTGTGATATCCACATAATAGCCGTATGTCTATTAACGAACACGTAAAATTTATGTGAGAATTACATAGAAAGACCTGTTTTCTTGTAAATATATCTAATTTAAGGGCGAAAATTGAAAAATGTAATAGAATATTTACATTTATTCTATCATATTGTTTATTTGCTGTACTCAGCAGAGTCTTATTCCTCATTAAAACGAATTTGCAAGCTCTGAATATTACCCCGACAGCCTGTTTCATGCAAATTGTAGTTCTCCCAACGCCACTGCGTTGAAAACTTAATTTATTTCTCGGGTATTAAAGCACATTTCCGGGTTAAGAGCTGAGTTTACAATTTACATTTTAATGTAAAACATGAGAGGAAATGCATCTCTGCAGCGAAATATCTGTAAAGCAATACTACGCTTTAGAAAATTTGTCAGTTAATAATTATTTATGTTTACAAAATTTTGAAAGAGGCCCACGTATACATTTTAAATTAACCTAGATTTATAGGGATATTAAATAACTTAAGACACTTTGTTCTTTCAAGATTTGCTTCTTGGAATCTGTTCCCAAACTTACCTAAAATGAAAAAAAATGCAGCAGAGGATCACATATTTTCCTTAAAATAATAATAATCCCCTAAAAGCGCGATCTTTAATGTTTGAACGTTAATTTAGTAAATTGAAAATATGCCATCATTAAAATTTCATTTTACCGTATATTTATTTTTGAATATATATCTGTGCTCTGTTAAGCCTGATCACGTCTTATATCTTACATTGAAACTTTAGTTCTTTAAAGGAAATTATTACTTTTCTCTCCATGTTATTTATCCTCATTTAATTAAAAATCAGTTCTTAGTTATGATATGCCATTTTTAATATACTAGTAAACAAAAGTTGTTTACGACTAAGAACTGAGGCTCATTCTTCGTTTAAAATAACCGTTTTAATCAATGTACCCGGATGTTAAGTGCTCTTGGAAGTACTCTGAAATTATGAAATAACGATGAAATATATTACATTTTATTGCATGCGAAGATTATGTCACTTCCATTAAACCTATATTAATTAAGATTCCATATTAATTTATTGCATATTTCATTTCCTAATTCTCAAGACGATCTATTCGAGACGTCATTCAAAGAGGCTGGAAAATCGAGATAGAATATTTTTGCCAGCATGAAATAGAACTTTCTCCTGCTAAGTTGATTTCAACTTCGTTTCGCATTTGCAGTAATTGTGACATATTAGTATAAAACAGGTTTTCCCCCAAATATAATGGTTTGGCTACCAGATCTCGGTAAGAAATAGCATACAACTATGTTTCTGTATTCCGCTTTTAATAGCTTCATACTAAAACCTGCATTTATAAGTCAGGATAAAGGGAACATGAAACACATACACTTTCTAAGATGGAGTCGGCCCAATCATTTTTGTGTTTCCCTTTTAATTCCTTGACTCCTGGATCATTAATAACAACGTATGTGGCTCTAGTTTGCATTTGTATGTTAACCACAGTGAGAACTTACGAAGTAATGGGCGTTAGTAAGTTGTTATTCTCATTGCATATTAAATTATTTGCTTATACTGTAGTGGACTAAGAGAGTGCATTTCGTCGACAAAATGGCACAAGTGGCGCGATTATTAAAAACTTACAATTAATAAAAATATTGGCAAAGAACAATAAAACAAAGCCCAATACAAAAGAGAACATACAGTCTGTGATAAGTAAGTAATATAAAGGATTTACAAACATGAGCAGAGATTTGATATTACCACATAGATCATAAACATAGGGAACATTAGCAGAAGCTAAGCAAAAAAACGGCGGACGAAAGCTCATTGTAAATATTACACATAATGTTATTAGAAAGCATTGGCGGCTCTTCGGGTGACGTGAGTGAAGCACTACTTCACCTAAAGAAATTGGGCGGTTGAACAGTTTTTTTAATTTAAATTCCAAATCCTTTTTATTTTTTATCAAATTTAAAATTTGATTAGAAAAATAAAATTTAGAATTTTATTTTGAGCCCACTATTTTTTTTTTTTTTTTAATTTAATTACTTTAATATAATTGGAATTACATTCAGGAACAGAAGGCTACGTTCTTAAATCAGCGCTTTAAACGCGTTAAACGCACCAACGAAATGTTGCCCGCCGAGAAAAAGGGCCGAATGAAGCGACAATAGAAATTCAGAGCTTCGCTCAGAGATTCAGAGTATCGCTCAGAGATTCAGAGCTTCGCTCAGAGATTCAGAGTATCGCTGGTATGATTGAGATAAACGGGATAACAACAAACCTCGCTGCTCCATCTGACGTGCTTCCGACTTCAAGAAGGCAGTCTTTTATTCTTTTGTTGATTAAGAAGTCAACACCACATATTCTTCCAGTTTTCATTCCTTTATAATAAAAGAAATGTCCACTTTTAAGTTCCAACAACTCTTCACATTTTCTGCTGACTTCGCTGAATCCTGTAATAACCCATTTGATCTTTTCAAGTTTTTCTTGTAATTCCTGAAGTCTTGTTCCAGGAGCAAAGGATCGTCCATTATACGTAGCCAAGATCAATAACAAATGGCAACCTGGGCCATTCAAGTGATTCTTAGCACTCCCTGTTTTCATGCCACGCTGACTTGATCAGGAGCACTCCAGCACCTGGAGACTAGGGGCCATGGTTTTTGGTGTATAAGCATAATGGAGGAATTAGCCATCAGTTCACCACGCTGGCAAGAAGGTTGGTGAATTAGCCCTCCCTTTCCGTCTTTCTATCCGTGCAGCAAATATTAATTTGCTTCATCGATAGAAAGCATGGCCCGCACCACTTGAAGGCGGAGTAGGACACTAGGTTACTGGGCTGGCCGGTTCCATACATTGTCATATAGTTCAGCGTGTGGGTCTTCTTCCAGTTAGTTATCAGCAACCCTTTTGTAGGCCAAATATATATATACACATATCATAATAAATACAATTATTTTGCTAGAAAACGGAAATTTATTGGCCACTTTTCCGGTATCTTTGGGGTGGAGGAGGGGCTTGCCGCTTCACCCGTTCTTGAAGTCACAATACGCCACTGTCAGAAAGTGATCAAATGGCAAGCATCTGTGTTATTGGACACCTTAATAGAAATCCTGCATAAAACTGTACTGAAGGCCATATTTGTAAATCAACATAATTACATAAAACTACTCAGAGTAAAGCAAAAATTAAACTCCAATGCTATAGGCGTATTGACATTTGCTAAAGAAGTTTCAGATAGACTTGACCATCCTTTGTTAGAAATACATCTGAACTAAACAAACGCTGACGAAGTTACTAAGTAAACACAAATGACCTAAACAAACACTGAAAAGTTACTAAGCAAACACTGGCGAAGTTACTAAACAAACACTGACAGAGTTATTTAAAAACCTTCATGAAATAAATAAATATAAAAACGCAAATTAACGTAGGTTTAATTTTGAAAACATCTACAGCCCTTTCATTAGCACGTAGCTATTTTGGTCGGAATGATGCAAATTAATGATCAACTAATGAACTAAAAAAATTAAAGGAAAACGATTAAGTACGTCAGACGGATACGACGAAATTTTATTCGTTAATTATAACTATGCCTATAACTGTAGACTTTTATTTTTAATTTATATGCCATGATTTGTTCTGTATATATGTTTAAAATCATAGTTTGATCGATTTGGCGGTCGAAATAGTTTTTCATCTATTTTAGTAAGTGTAACTTTCATATGAATATATTTTTTTATTATTGCATTTTATTTAACGAACTTCAATCGACATTTTGGAAACAGCCATAACTTCCATTATAAAAAAAAAACGAATTGTGGAAAAAATTTTATTTTTAAATAGTTTCATGCCATTCGAAATAAACCATCGATTGATAGCGAAATTATCGGTTCTGTTTTATTGAACTTTAAAAGGAGTGCGTTCTTACTCATCGTTCAACAAGATTATGGATATGATGAATTCATTATCGCGAATAGGAAGTTGCATGTCAACCTTCAAAAAATGAGCTATTGTCCACTTTATATTTCTCAAAAGTTCGGTTCGAAAATTTGAACAAAATAATAAATGCAGATCGGAGTCGACTAAATGCAAGTAAGAGCTTTCCCCGTAACTTTCGTATATACAAATGGGCAATTTTTCATATAGTAGTTTCTAGAAGATATTATTTCAGTATTCTGAAACAATTCCACAAATTCCGCAAAATAGAAATAGAAGTTTTGAATGGATACTTTTTTCACAACGAATGAAACGGAGGAAATAATTTAACAAAAGCTAATTAGCGGGTTTCCATAGATATATAACACGCTATTGCTTTTGTTTTTTTTGGTCTGCCTATCCGCCATAACAAGGGTAAGGTAAAGGTCTTGCGTAAATGCAATAATGATAGCTATTGTTAACGTTGAAAACCTAGTTACTTGAGAATTAGAGAGTTGCGAATTAGAGAGTTGTGGATTAGTTTCAGATTAGAGTTATGGATCAGAGACTTGTGAATTAGAAATTTCAAAATTAGAGTGTTGCCAATTAGGCATTTTGGGATTAAAGAGTTGGAGATTAAAGAGTGGTATAATTACGAAAAGTAGAAGTTGGAATTTGGAAAGTAAACTACAACTCCCCAACTTTCTGTGCGTTAGAATTTGGAAGTTTTTCGAGTTGAAATTTGGAAGTTAGGGGAATTGGAACTTGAAAAGAAAACCACAACTCGAAAATTTCCGACTGGTCAACTTTCAACTCGCAAAAATTATGTGAGCTGGAATTTGGGAGTTTTGCGAGATAGAAATTGGCGAATTGGAATTTTGAAAGTAAACTACAGCTCTCTGACTTCCGACTCGTCAGGTTCCAGCTCGCAAAAATTAAGCGAGCTTGAATTTGAACGATTTGAGAGTGAGAGATTATCAAGTTGACATTTGAATGTAAACCACAACTCGCCAACTTCTGGCTCATCACATTCCTATTCGCAACTTTCAATTTTCAATTCGCAAAAATTATGCGAGATGGCATCTGGAAGTTTTGCAAGTGGGAAATTGGGGAGTTGGAATTTGGGAAGTAAACAAAAACTTAACGATTTCTGACTCATCGCATATTAACTCGACAATTTTCAATTTAAAAAATTGTGCGAGTTGGAATTTGGAAGTTTTGCGAGTGAGAGATTGGTAACTTGGCATTTGGAATATAAGCCATAACTCTCCAACTTCTGACTTCACATTCCAATTCGCCAACTTTCAATTTTTAACTCGCCAAAATTTATTTAAAGAAAAAAAGTAAAATAATAATTGATTCAATGTTAACTGAAACCCGCTGAAATTAAATATCGACCTCTTATGATTTTATTTCACTTGCTTGATTAATTCTCTTTCAGGAGTGTCATTTGATCAACTGATATTACAAGTCCAAGACCGACGTTAAGTCCTACCTTATTTTGTGTTGTTCGTAATCTCAACGTTGGTTATTTGCCAGATTACACACGTCAGTTCGGAGAGCAATTATGATCCATTAGCTTCCTATCATCTAGCACGGTGTGCAGTATCTGCAACCGATTTTCTACAAGCAGCACAAAGTCATATTATAGGATACGTCATCACTTCATAGGACAGAGTACAATTAATTGATCATGATGAGTAATTAATGACCTGAGAACGAGAACTCCCATCTATAGATATGTATCTACTATTGGGGTTATATCTCATGTCTTCCATTCCCTATATATTATAAAGTTATTGACAGCAAGTATCTAACTACAAGTATTGAATGAGCAGTTGCAAGTTGAGCACAAAATAACCACTTCCTTCCCTCATCACAATTTCCATCCCATTTGCTGGATAAGGTTAAAGGTTTCGAACTCAATTCACAGAAATGACAAACGTTCAACAATTTTTAAATAAACAGATAATATTGGTATCAAAACTGGAT
The DNA here is from genome assembly GCA_006491805.2 of Dysdera silvatica. NCBI lineage: Eukaryota > Metazoa > Arthropoda > Arachnida > Araneae > Dysderidae > Dysdera > Dysdera silvatica. Next base: position 6,403,332 of record QLNU02015359.1, on the reverse strand, counting down.
TTAACAGCTGTAATTATACGTTAATAGAACTGTGATTAAAAAATTACATAGTTTTTATTGCTGCTTCTGCTTTATAATACTTGGTAAATGTTCAGTAATGTTCATGTAATTTCCAATTTTAACTAAAGGTAAAGATTTCATTAAGCGATTTTTCAGATATGCTTAAAGTTGAATGCTACGGTGTTAATCTAGGTGTTGTTAGTTCATAAGCATTATATAGAGAGTTGTTAATAATATGTGGTGCTAGTTTGTAACTTTGGTTTAAAAGGTTTTATGTGGTCCATAACGGCCGAATGGAGACTAGCTTGTGGAAGAAAAAGACTATATTCGAAGCTGCTCCTTCGGAAAGTTTTATTTTGCATGCTAATAACATTAATCTTTATTTTAACTGTGTTTTAAGTTTTGACGTCATTACTAGCATATACTATCAAAATTATGTCCCAAATCCTTAGCAATTATTTTGACATAACGCATCATCACTTTTAGTTTATATTTTGAAATCTTTTAGTTTATATGTTGAAACCTTCTATTTTATATGTTGAAATCTTTCATGTTATATGTTGAAACCTTTCATTTTATATGCTGAAATTTTTTCACTTATGTGTTGAAATTTTCTAATTTATATGCTGAAATCTTCTAGTTTATATACTGCAATCTCTCAGTTTATACATTAACATCCTAGTTCATATGCTGAGATCTTAGTTTGGATATCGAAATCTTGGTTTCTTTAAAATACATGTAAGACGTAAAAAAGACACTTTTGCAATTACAGGTATGCCCTTTTACTTAAACTTATGCGTTTTAATAAGTAAATAATGAAACATCCAGCAATATATTTGTTGGTTGAATTTTTGTGGCGCAAGGTCGGAATTGGTAATTTTATGCCAAATAAAGTGAAGCTGAACTTACGGTTTTAGAGTAATAAATAGATTAATTCCCATATAAGAGAAGAAATATATTAAACATACTAAAAATGAAAGAGGTGACAAAATCGGATACGATTGAAGTAATCAATACCTTATTAAAAAAAAATAAAAAATTATTTCGTGGCTAAAAAAATCAGCCAAATTTTCTCGTCAAGGAAAAAATTATTCTGGTTAAAAGCTAGTTATCACTGATGGTTAAAATGCCCCCAAATGGATAAAATATGTAAAACGTTCCGCGCAATCAGTAAACTTGTCAATAATACAAATTGAAATTGCATAAATGTATGGAAAATTGATGAAGAAACACGAATAAAGCAATGTGTCTTGGTGTTATATGCCAAAGGTTTGTTATATGCCAAAGCTGGTTATATATCAGTGAACTTCACGTTCACTGATATATAACCAGTAGCAAAGACAAAGGTGCATAATGCAGTGTGGCGATGTCTCAGCTGCAATATTTTTACCATAAATATCGCTATTGGAAAGGCACACCATTTCTTCACAAGGCGAATTCACAGTCTCACGAAATAATGTGTTGCTTTTTTCATATTTATGACAGAAGCTGTGCAAATCTTTGGAAATGCAAAAATTTACTTATTATAAATGCCAGGCGCTTGACTATTTAGGGATTAACTTTAAGTAAAATTCATAAAATATTTTGCCTGTGTGAATGAAACCTTTTGCTGAGTAAAGAAAACTTACGTGTTTTAGTAAATCGAAATGCAATGTGGATTCGACTTTATTGTTCTCAGAATAGGAATTTCATTAAACGTATAACGTATGAACAAAGAGAACATAATGTGATGTAATATATGATAAAATATGAAATTAATAAACCGACATATTATATCTAATAGTCAATAATGGTAGATTAATTGCCGAATAAGTACAATAGTTCAATGGAAAAATAGTTATACAAATTTTATTTGGCGCACTTACATTTAGAAAATGCTGTTAACAGCTGTTTACATAGCCACGTTCAATCATCATCAGAACACGACAATTGTATCAGTCATCATGATATAGAGATAAGTCTCGAGCTGATAATGATAGAACGTGAATGTGAAAGTAGCAATTAACAACATTCTTCTCAGTATGTTTGCATTAAATATATTTTAGGTAATCATTCTTCCACTACTAATGAACATATCAGTTTCACAAATGATTGTGTTCTGATTTCGATGGAAAGTGTTGAAATAAAAAACGCGGTGCATATAATTTAAAATAAAAACATTGCACCATGTTAATTATAGGCGTTACTTGGCGGGGACAAGGGGGCAGTTGCCCCCCCAGTTCTTTAAAAACGATGCAAAATCGTATTCTTTCCATATCATTTTGTGTTTTTGCCCCCCGTTTATTCTGTATTGAACTCTCAAGTTACGTCTATGATGTTAATCTTTAATGTTCTTTAGAAATAAGATGTAAATAAACCATGAAATTGACGAAGTCATGCAATTGTTGGTAGTAAGTCATTTAATATAAAAGCATTTCACACAATTTTGTGCCAATACCTCTAATTAGGAGTCCATTCATACTGAAATAATTCTCGCTCTGCGTGTTTACGTGAAAGTGACGTGATAAGGGACCATTGCTTTAGCGTTTTTAATAAGGAATATCGTGACCGTTTACATCGGTTTGTAGGGATTTAACATTCAACCTGCGGTTAGAAAAGGAAACACTGCGGGAAGTGTTTCCTTGCAACTTCCTATTAAAGTGGGGGCAGGGAGGGAAAATATATGAATCATTAACGATTCCTATTAAAAAACAGGGTGGAATTGCCTATATATCATAAAGGCAGTGCTAAAAAATGAGGAAATATTAATGAACATGAAGGCGTAAATTAACTGAAACTTTTGTCTTTCAAAGTATTTAGGAATGTGGCCTTATTTTTTCAGCATGCAATCTCACTAATCGTTACACTAACTATTAAAGTGACCTAGATTTTATAATTATGTTATATTTATTCTTCCTGTGCACGCCCTAAAATTCTATTTCTTTTAGAATCACTCATGACCCACCCGAATTAAACGTATGAATAATTACACTTAAAAAGCATGAATTCGAAAAACTGATGGTTTTGTTATTTTTTTTTACTAAGCATAAACTTTTCTGAAATCTTTATTGTTTTGATAATAAAAAATCGGCTATTTAATAAATAAATCCATGGATGGGTGAAAAAGCCATAGAGCGGTGCCATGCCGGAAATTTCATTTTGCGTTAGAACACCGAATTTTATGCAGGAATTGACGTTAAGAGAAAATGTTAGGTTAGCCCCTTGAAACTCTTGTTAAGTTTGAACGTTCCATAAAAGCCAATAGTGTGGTGGAAAAGAAATGTTTTGCACCATTATGCGGGAAAATTGGCTTCAATCCTTCATGTAATATAACATGTTGAACATTTTTACGAAGGCATCGTATTCTTTGGCATAATTCTTGCAATGAAATAAGTTGTTCTAGATTTCATTTCACTATAGGTTCCCGGATGTGTGGTTAACAACCCTACTGACAAAAAATTACTGTACACTGTGTTACGAAAGGTTTGAAAGGCAGGCCAAGTTCCTGCATGGATTGTATGTAGTGGCATAGCGTGAAGAGGGCCACCGAGGCGAAAGCCGCAGGCACGAAATACTTTCAGGAGTGAAAAATTAAAATGTTAGACTGGTGTAATCGAATGCTAACGGGTTTTAGTGGGCGCAATACTTAATTTGCTCCGAGCGTTTGCGATAATCGCAGCACCTTTGAGTGCACCTTTTAATATTTTACGGTGAGCGAAGAGAAATAATTTTAAAAAAAGCAGTGAGTGCCTTGAAATCGATTAGGTTGAAACATCTGTTTTGAAAATTTTAACTGGCTTGTTAAAATCTTAAAATAAAAGAAAATGAAAGCTGATATTAATATTATAAAAGCTTTAATCACTGGAATGTACTTCCTTTTAAGCTTATTTATTTTTGGATAATCATCGACACCTGCCAGGTTCGGAGGTACGCACTTCGATTCTAGCATCCCCTAATAAATACGATTAAAATTATATTTTGAAGGGTATTTAATCGAGAACACCAATTGCGATAAAGGGGCTCTTTATCAATTAAGGGGTAAATAAAAATATTTTCATTAATCTGAAATTTAAAATCTTTAACGACAAATGTTTTTATTTCGTACAAGCGGTTAATTTTAAAATATATTTCTTTTCAACTCAAATGACACTAAAATTATCATTAAATCATGAGCTTTTAAAAATCGCTTTATAATGAAATGTAATATATACACACTCTAACTCTTTAATCAAATTACTTTGAATGTTTCATTACTTTGAATTTTTCATTACTTTGAATGTTTCATTACTTTGAATGTTTCATTACTTTGAATTTTTCATTACTTTGAATGTTTCATTACTTTGAATGTTTCATTACTTTGAATGTTTCATTACTTTGAATTTTTCATTTCTTTGAATTTTTCATTACTTTGAATGTTTCATTACTTTGAATTTTTCATTACTTTGAATGTTTCATTACTTTGAATGTTTCATTACTTTGAATTTTTCATTACTTTGAATGTTTCATTACTTTGAATGTTTCATTACTTTGAATGTTTCATTACTTTGAATTTTTCATTTCTTTGAATTTTTCATTACTTTGAATTTTCATTACTTTGAATCAAATATTTTGTAAAAGAAACAAAGGACATATTACAAGGAAAATGCTTGCAAATGATTATATTTCCAAATTTCTGAATTATATATAAAAAATATTTCGCTGTTCTTCAAATTAGGATTTTAGTATAAAATGCAATTTGGAGAAAGGCGTAGTGCTATTGAATTACTCATCAATAATAATTAAAAAAATCGAAAAGTAACGAGTCATTAGTAAGTTCTTTTAAAATGTTTCTGCATATCTAGTTGTTGAGGAATTTGAGCTACTGAAACAAGTCAAATCCCTAAGTAAGTCAGAGTTAGTGAGTCAGCTCACAAAAAGAGTTATTTTTCTCATCTTGATATCCCATATTCTTCTCAGAGTATCTTTCTCAGTTCATTGGGGAGATTGCTAAGGAGATTTATGATCCCCATTTGTTTCTTTTGGCGTAGAAAAACGAGCAGGAGTCTTATTTGTAAAAGTGGAGCGCTTTCAAAATGGGTAATTATATTTTTGAAAAATGTCCATTTCTTATTTTATATTCAAATATTTAAATCAGATCCATCTTTCTGATTCTAAGGAGATGAAAATCAGTTGCTCTTTCATAATTACATGTCATGCGGATATTAATTCGAGCGTATTTATTACATTTCATATTAATATTTTCCAATTTATTGCAACTTTCACCATTTTGATTATTCTACATGTTTCATATTTATCATTATATTAAATTACAATATAAACCCATACATGTTGTTTCTCGGTACAAACTGTTAAATGAATTCGATTGTATGGAACTGCAAACATGAAGTTTACAGTTTGCGACTAATATCTGAAAACCAAATTTAAATGGAATACACGGATCAATCTAAAACATACCACATTCTTTATAACAAATAGATCCTGTAAAATTCTATTTTAAGAATGTACATATTGTGCGAATTCGCTCTATGGTAACGCTTAGGTCAAATTTGAAAAAGAACAAGGTAAAACATACGAAATAAACTACTCTAATTTTGCTACTTATTTTGCTATTCAATTAGGAAGCACTTCCTTAATTAACTGTTACTTACATAAATAACAGCTGAAATTATAAGCATTTGGAGAGAATTTAGAATCAAAATTCGTAAGCAAGGCGATCCGAGGCGTTCGTAAATAATATTGAAGAACAGTAGATTCTGTACAGCAATTTACATTGTGTATACTCCTAACCTACTTAAGATGGTAAATCATAGTAAATTATTTAAGCATGTACAAGATATAATGTACAAGATGTAAAATATGTATAAGAAAAAAATTGTATGAAGACCAAAACTTGTTTCAAAAATATGTACACTTCTGTGAAGAATATGGTCCTAAAACCTGCAGAAGTAAATAAAATATTTTACTTTTATTAACTCCAGAAGCTTCAATTGACGTTTCTGGCTTGACTTTCAGTTTCCATTCCAAAATACACAATTAGAGCCAGAGCCATGCAGCGTGAAGAAGTTACATTTCCATCTGCGCACAGCGTATATTTAAAAAAAACTCTATAAAATAACAAAAAAATCCTGGCAGCCGAGTTACCAGGACTTGTATTAAACAGAAAATTTGTAAAAAACAGAAGAGTTACGTAATATAACTGATTTTGATCCTTTTTTTTTTTTACAAATTTTCCGTTTAATGAAAAAACGCCGGCTGGTGGTATGAATTGGTATTTATTTTATTGTTTCTGATAGACAAGTCACGCCACATAGTGGTATAGGTTGGTACTTATTAACATTGTCATTGCAGCCACTGTGCTTTCCATCTTAATACAAAGGCGTCTTTTTTTTCCCATCCCAGGAGCAGAACCCACGATCTGTTGGTTCGTAAACGGATGCTCTAACCGTTCGACCGATGATTAGCTGATAAGATGAACCTGAAGTCCCAACTGAAATC
>QLNU02015359.1:6369114-6390208 GCA_006491805.2 Dysdera silvatica | reverse complement strand
ATGTTGTATCGTTTCTGAATGTTACGCAAATCACATTTGCCAAACTATACCTAGGTCATTACGGACGACCATTACATGTCATTAGTTTTGTACATGTTGAGGGAGCATACATCCGCCGATTTTCCAAAATTTGCACAAAATTCTATATATAATATATGGTATAGTGGTACTGTATAGTGCATGGTAAAATTATTGAAAACTCGTAACTAATTAATGATTTTAGCACACCTTTATATAAATATACATCTATTATGGAGATTTAGCACGGAACGTTTATTTAATATGTACACACATTAATAACAAAAATATCGCTTACTACAAGTCTTGAATTAGAATCTCTACAGACAAAAAATAAGTACCTTCGCACAAATACAATTTATCAGAATTGTTTTAAGCTTTTTGATAATACCTGTGAATATGCATTCCCGCGGAAATACTTGAGCATCTACACCCTTTTGCAAAAAAAAACAAAAACGAAGCACCATGAAGAAATTGTCTGTTTTTATTGAAATTAAATGCACATGCAGCACATACAAGGAAGTGATAAAAATTTCAAAGCCGTAGGATCCATCTGATCAATGTTTAGGAATTGCACATTAAATGTTCAAATCAATAGTTGGTGAAATGCCCCTCCTGGCGGCGATGCATACGTCTAGACAAGGAGTGATAATGGTTCCTATTTCCATCCTGGGGCATATTATGGCAGGCATTCCCTACTTGTTGCTCTAGATCTTCGACATTTTGCGGTGCCCGAATCTGGCGGCCTACCATGTCCCATACATGTTCGATTGGTGAAAGGTCTGATGACCTCGTTCGCCAAAAAAAAAAAGCATCAGCAGCACGGAAGCAGCTCACAGATATGCAAGTCGTATGGGGCCTGACATTATCTTGTTGGGAAATGGCCCAGTCTGTCGTGCCATGAAGAGTAACGCAAATGGCCGCAAGATGTCGTCAACATATCGTTGAGCTGTTAAATTTGTATGCAGGATGACTAGGGGCGTCCTGCTGTCGTATGAGATAGCACCCCACACCACCACACAATTAGGTAATGGTTGTGTGTCTTTATAAGAAAAAGGTTAGTTGGGATCACTGGCCCTGGCACCTCCACGCACTGACACGATGGTCATCTGCTCCAAGACTGAAGCGGGATTCATCTCTGAACACTATGCGATACTAATCTGCTGGCAGCCACGATGACCGGCTACGACACCACTCCAGACGACTCTGTCGATGGTGTGGGGTTAAAAGCAGATATCTTAAAGACCATTGTGAGCGTAACCCCCACCTCAGCCAAGTGTTGTAAGATGGTAGAAGGTGCCACGGGTGGTATGGAATAGACTGTATTATGTTGGATGGATGACTATAAAGCCATTGAGTCAGCTCAAGACTGTCGCACGACCAACCAATCTTACCTCGCATTCGTTCACCTTGGCCTTCCAGATCCTTCATCCCGCCAATAAATTCCTCGCAGCAAACACTGCTGCCAACGTCTTTGCACAGCAGTTCCCGTACGGTGCAAGAGGCTGCCTATTGTTCTGTAAGAACAGCCAGCTTCACGCATCCCGGCTATGCGACCACGTTCTAAATCATCCAATTGGCTATACGCCTTCCTACAACGTCGTAACAGCATTACTGATTTCATCTCCTGGAACTGCCACCAACGAGAGAAACGTAGACAACGAGAAAAATTTAATCATTCCGCAATTTTTATGTGTTTTACTCTATGCCAGCTTCGCAGTAGAAATGCAATCTACGGTCAGAATTTGCACACATTGGCTTTGAAAATATAATTATTTGAATAATGGAATATCATTTAATCATTTGAATGATCTAATGGAATTCGTATGCGAAATTTCGAGAAGATCGGATTATTTTTTAGTGGTTCTTTTTTTTTCAAAAGTGTTCAAATGCACGTTTGAAAGTCATTAGGCAAACTGGATACACGAAATCAGAATGAAAACATTGGAACTCACAAACTAATGCTTTGAAATTTCTTACCCTTTTCCCGTCAGTTTGTATAAAAATTATTTCATGGATAATGATATGAGTTATTCAATTGTTTACTTATATCAAAATGCTTACAAATTTGAATGGGTATGTAATTTTGTACCCAGTGATTGCGTGTTCGAATTCAGGTTAAGCACATCAGAATTTTTTGTTTATATTCCTAGACTCATGTTTTAAAAGAATTCTAATTGTCCAAAAATAGAAGAAGGTGAGAAATTAATTTCTGAAATTAAATAGTCCACATTGCGCCTCCCTCCCCATGCTTAGGGAGATTTTTCTTCAAAGAAAATTATAAAGGTGTTTTTCTAAATACTGAGAGACTCTTCTCAAGTGTAGGTGGTTAGAGTATGGAACTAAGATGGACCAAGTCTATATTTCTTCTCTCGTTTTAATCTATATATGACGTAGATTTATTTATAAAGTTCAAATCATTCTGAGAAATGAAGGGCCATATCCATATTTCTCAACTATTTCTCATCATCATTACGTCCCACCCCTCATACATATAAGTACAACTGTATGTCATTTTTTTTTTACTCTCTGATACGATGATAAACAGTTGCTTTACTCTTATGCGGGATGTAAACGTCACGAAATTGCAGAAATAAATTTTACTTAAAAAATGGTAGGAATCTTTGATTTGTTTGACTACAATAACAGATTTCCCTAGAAGTTTGGAGTAGGGCTAAGAAGTAAAGATTGATGAGATTCTTTATATGTATCTCTAGGGGCATCTTCTAACATTGAGCAATAAGGATGCTTGAATGAAAGTCGATGTTTGCAAATTGTTTTGGCTAACAATTGTATGTTGTCAGCGGTTTGCAAACTTTTAAATCAAAACAACTGTTTCTTGCCAGCAAATCAAGGTACCTTGTTGGTTGGTTGTTGGTTGCATTTTTATGGCTTCAGGGCATTAAAGATCATTCTGGGCCAAATGAGGCGAAACCGTACATTTGGCAAGGTATCTGGAGCATTCCTTCAATACTTTGGTCCATAAAAGCTTGGCTCTCTTCCAGATTTGCTTGGGAAATAGTTGTTCAATTCAAGCAACCATGTGATTACTTTCAACTCTCTAAAGTTGGTTGGTTGTATTTTTATGACGCAAGGACAGCAAGGGTCATTCTGCACCAAACAAGGTGAGGTCATACACAAGGTTATCCTCTAAAGCAATTTGAAACTATTGGTACTATATTAATAATTCGTTTTTCTAAAGTTGATTCACTACTTTGTGCAATTTTGATTAGTTAATTGGTTGTAACGCAAACACAGCAAAGCTGATTTTAGGCCAAACAAAATAATAACAACATTAACAAACAGTTATTTCGACACTGGCGTAAGGTTTAAAAACACGACGTTTCGGGAGCCAACTGCTCCCTTTGTCAAGTGAAGGCAGAATGTTTTATTTATTCTTCTGTGCAGAGTCGTCGTCACATTACATGGTTACGCATAGGAATATCCCAAGAAAATATTTATAATGAATATTTAAAGCTTGAGGATCTCAGGCTGATTAAAAATAGCAAATCACACGAACAATACGTGCATCAACAAGGCTGTTTCTACATACTGCATCACCCCACACTCTTTTCCAATGATCACGTATATGTAATCAACTTCTTATGCGAGTTGTTTCAGAAATTATCTATAATAGACATCACTGGTTATCAAATATTTGTGTTTTCCTGAATGAATCTGTATACACCGTTTCGTGCAATTAAAGACGGGACACACTCTGCATATTTTTAACTAAATAATTATATACATAAAATTTGTATTACCATGTTATGGCGCAAGTCTAAATACCGGCATTAGATACAAATTCATTTACCCGTTTTTCTATCTAACATTTTTTTTTTTTTATAGTCTTAAATAATAATATATTTTTTAATTATTTCTGTTTCTAATGCTGATGTCATAAGCCATGTTTGTTAGGCAACGCGATAGCTAACATCGTGCTCAAAGAGTACTCCCATAAAATTTATCAAAGGGCATTTATTAAATAATTAGAATTTGCATATCCTTGAAAATCTGACCTAACTTACAATCCATATTAAACATATTGTTGTCGTTGTTTATTCAGTAGCATCATCAATTAAATGCCATCATAAAAGAAACAAACCTTTTAGTTAAAACCCTAACTTTAATCATTAGAGATCATTAACCATGCTAAATCTCCGAAAGGATTGAAGAGGGAATTCCTATGGGCATCGTTTATTTCTATGGACGAAGCGGACCAAGGACGTTTGTGCTTTATTTATCTTAGGAGTTAGCTACAAAATCATGTCACAAGATGTCATTTCATACATTGTCTTAGCTCTTCTTATTTATTGTGTGTTGTAGAGCTGCTTTCAAAATCCTTTACAGAGGCTGTGAAAGAGTTTTGCAATTCCCATTTATCTATCTCTTCTGCCTTGCAAAAACGCCGGTCTTATTATCTTTAAAAATGAATTTTACGGGCGAAGAATCTTTTTTGATAAATGTGCTCGCTTTTTTATTTCATATACAAATATTCAAATTAATCTTTCGGACTTAAGAGATGAAAATTAGTGGGTTTTAATGCAATCATTTCTACCTTGAAAAATTATATTGTCACATTTTAGAATTAATCAACCCAAGCGAACTTTATTTTGCAATATCTGAACATAGAAAAACCAAGAAAGCATAAAAATGCAGTTTATAATTAATTTATAATTTATTAATTTAAAATTCATAGAATTCGAAGGAAAAAATTCACGAATTCGATAAAAATTGAAAACTTTCTGCAGCTGAAAGGATTGTCCATTATTTGAGTAAGAATATATAAATTGTTGTATACATTACAGATGTGTGGAAATTGTCATAGTCTTTAGAGCACTGGTGCACTTCTTCTCAACGTCTGAATAAAAACAGACTGGGTAATATTTTTGAATTTTTAATTCTACCTGACTCATTTATTGAAACTAAAATGGTTATATAACTTCATATGTCACTACTAGTTTGCAGACTTTGTAGACTTATTATTTTTTACAGATTTAATATTTTGCTGAAATAATATTTTTTTTTCAAATTTACGATCTTACAAACTTAGTATATTATGCATTCGCTTCTGTTTGATTTCATTAGTTCATATTCATTTTACAGACTGTTTTAAAAATCAACACTATAGATTATTTCACATACTAGGCAAGATTTTAGAGAGGGACTACACAATATTTTAGTTACTTAGGTTACTACATGAGATTCAAGAGATTTTGAGGATATCTAGATTTTTGATAAAAGAAAATGGTCGCAAAAATATTAAAGAGCATTTCAAATGCATAGAATTGACGTTATACAGTTTTGGAAGGTTGATTTAATAGAATTGTAATACATACGTTACCGTAAAAGACAGAAATTAGAGAATAACGACTTTCTCTAATTTCTGTCTTTCACAGCAACATATACACTTTTTTTCATGGTTATTATCTTCACCGCACAAGGGCTTTTCGATTCGAGAAATTCGGGTATTTTCTATAAATACTCGAAAATTTCATGTTTTTAGAGAAATTTCAAAATTCTGACCCTCCTTTCGGAGCCAAGGATATTAATTGATTCGAAAAATATTTCACGAAATTCTTTATGGTGGTCACTTACAACTTCAACGCACCAAGGGATTTCGACAAAAAGAATTTCTTTTTTTTCGACCCTCCCTTTCATATGTACACACACACACACATATATATATACATAAATATAAATTTTCCTGTCCCATTCTTGGCTGAAATAGGCTTTGGGAAGGAGACAGAGAGAAATGTTCCCAAGCCTTTCACATCACTTCTTAATGTGCCATGTCTAGAAACTTCCTGACAATGTGACACGTGTTTAGGATGTGGCTTTTTGTATTTCAATGAAGGCGTTTGGGTCAATGTTGAGTATTTCCAAATTCGTTGCAAGCGTCTTTGGTACTTTTCCTGTTGCTGAGATGACTAACGGGATGACGAAAATACTTTCCATACCCCATATGTCACGCCCTTCATGTTTGAGGTCTTGATACTTGGTGATTCTCCTTGTGTAGGTTGCCTGTATGTTACTGGTGTCGGGTACTGCTATGTCGATTAAGTACGTGATCTTATTCGATTTATCGACGAGGGTTATGTCAGGACGGTTATGTGGGACTGTCTTGTCTGTTATGATTGCTCTATCCCAGTAAAGCTTGTGTGTTTCGTTCTCATGCACGGTCTCTGGCTCATATTTGTAGTACGGGCATTTTTCTGTCAGAAAGCCAGCATTCGCTGCCAATTTCTGGTGGACTATTTTCGCTACTTGATCGTGTCTATGTTTGTAGTCTGACTGCGCAAGGATCTTGCATCCTGCCATCACGTGTTGGATTGTCTCCGATGCCGAGTTAAAAGTAAATCACCGTTAGGAGCATTAGACTCTAACGCTAGTTGTTATAATATATACATATATATATATGTGTGTGTGTGTGTTTGTTTGTTTGTTTGTGTCTACAGAGCGGATCCAGAGAGGGATTTGGAGGTGAAGGAGAATGTAAAATACCAGGACCCGTATCTCACTCTCGATACAATAGAGACGCAGCACACCGGCGCTCATGTGGGTCTTTTTTAATAGGACGCAAGGTATAGTTGTAATGCTGGCCTGGTATGGGCTTACCTTTCTAAATTATCTGTTCGCTGGCTACGCAGAGGAGACTAATCGAGTGGTTGTCATCAAGCGACCGGAGCTGTAAGATATTCGCTGAATGCTAGTGCTGCTGAATCATTGCCGGAGAAGTAGAAGCTTAGTGGAAGCAGAGCAATTAACGTTGCCCATCTGCGGATTAAGGAACGTGTTCGACAACTGCAGACCTTGCGCCGCAAGGGATGTAGGCTGTTATATCGGAAGGAAGAGACTGATTCAACGGACTGCCAAAGGGCGATATTGTTATATCTTCTAATTAAAACTAACCAGTGTAAAACTGTACTCAATAGTTTATCTTAGACTTTACTTGACCAGTTAGGACATTTCGGGACTTGTTAATAAGGAACGAGAGTAACTTGGAAGTGAATTTGTCGGTTACAAGAACTAGCTTATTGGTTTAGTAGGACTTGTGGATTAAACCCAGAATTGAGTCTAAGTGCTTAGAAGGACCTGTGTAGAAGAGCCCGAGACGTCAGCTGCTGGATACCAAGTGCAGGTTATTGCCTTCTGTTTAATATTGCTGTATTTCACTTACAATTGCCAATTAGATATTAAGCTATTTGTTAGCTAATGTGTTTAATATATTTGTAGTAACACTGCCCCGGTCGATCTCCACTAGTGGATAGATTCTTAAGCAGTTCCAGAGTTACCACATGATTTCTGACGTAGAACAAAATAAACACCTGTTCACGATTTCGTATATTGTTTGCCAATGTTAACCAACACGCATCACTCGATTTCCCGATAGATAAATAAATTTGTCACAGCTAATAAACTTTCATATGCGGAGATAAAAGTAAATCCTCGTCAGGAGCATTAGACGCTAACGCTAGTTGTTATAATATCTATATATCTATTGACTATAATAATCCATTCCAAAATTATTCTCACACTTAAAAGATATATATGAAAAAATAACTTTGCCGTCCCGAATGGCTTACTTATAACTACTGCTACTTACACTAACAAAACAATTTTAAAGTAGAAAATAAATGGATATACAGTGCATATTTTACACGCAATTGAAACTAACAAAATAAAGTAAACTTAATACAAGCTCATAGTTATTCGCAAAAGGAAAATGAACTACATTGATCAAAGCATGTTTTTGTGAGGTTTTATCTTTATCTTTCAATAAATTATTATGATCAAATGATCTTATACTACCATCCGTCCAGTGGGTAAAATGTTTAGGGTGTAACTCACTGGACTTCTTATTTTTATTTCCGTTTTTGTGGTTTGCGTACACTTGTTGCCATTCGCGCAATAATTGAAAAAATTCAAGGTGCTACAAAAAATTCCATTTACCAATCTATAGGGAATAATGAAATATAGCAATCCATGTGCATAAAATATCCATAATTGGCTGCTCTCATATCAAAACTTGCAGCAATTTTGATAATTTCAATGGCAACAATTAATTTTGGTCAAATACTTCGAATCTGCAACCAGAAAAACAAAACAAAAGAAACTAATACTAAATTTCAATTCATTTGGTTCAAGGGTTTGAGTTTTGAATATTAGAAATATTGAGCTCATAACGTTAAAATATTTCATGGTAGTTTTATGAATATCTCCCGAAACATTCATCATTTCTCTCCAATACTTCTATTTTTGCTTTAAATTTCAAATTGTGAAACAAAATGCATGATGTTTATCAATTTTTAAAATAATATCTAATATAAATTATGAATTATTATTCGATAAAAATATGACGAGAAACATTAACTTTCTGAAGATAATTAAACTCTTACAAAGTTTTACCAATTACATAGAAATTTCAGCTTAATTTGATCTGTTTATTTTAAGCTTAATATTAGCTAAAGCGACGGTTTAAAAGGGCAATGCGTAGTTACAAAAAAGTAAAAGAAAATATTAAATAAATGAATAAAAATAAAATAAAGGCTATTTTATGCTTTAAAACTGTTGTCGAGTGACATTTCTTGATCATCATTCATATGCAATATTGGTAAATTTAATCAATGAAAGAAAGAAAGAAAGAAAAGTCAACGGGTAAAAGTCAACGGTAACTTTCTGGTTTCAACTGGTTTGATCAGAAAGTTGAAGACTCGTTCGTGTTTCTTTATCACGGTGGCTGCCACCGTAGACGTTTTGCGGAAAATCTCAAAGTTTAATTATCCGAGTGATAATAAATTTTATATTAACCTAATCAAATAGACTAGAATCCGAATATATGTTTTGCCTTTGGGATTTTTTAAGTTTTTATTAGTTCATATATGAAGACTTTCATTTACTCAAATTTTGTGCAAACAAATTTGCAGATTTCATTGTTCGCTAGCGATTTACACCGTTAAATTTTTAGTGGAACAATTATTGCACTAATGGCAATGGATGTCATAATTTTTGGTTCACCGGTTTTACATCTCATTATAAGAATAGTTTACGTGCACTTAATATGTAAAATGTTTATATAATCATTCTCTATAAGGCAGTAAAATAATAACGTTAAATAATATTAATCTTATTCGCAATAAAAATAACTTCATTAGTAATTAAATAGCAATTTTCATCAACGTTTTTCCGGTACTAATAGTAACGCCGATGTTATGGCGTGGTTAGGTGGTAAAACGTTTGCAAAGAAAAATGTTTTTCGTGTTCGGTGGATCACGATCCCACGACTTTCCGCAATGCGGGCGGGAGCTCTACCAACTGAGCTGCGAACAACAAACATTCAATCCTTTATGAACGTATTTAAAGACTATTTTCCGAAACCGGATATTTCGCCGAATGAGGCAGTACATGGACTGCTTTTTAAACCTAATTGCGAAGAGATCGGTATTAAATTCATCGAAACGCCCTTGCAGCAGATGTATTTATACAAGTCGGACACTACGCAGATTAAATTAAGCAAAAATTATCATCAACGTTTGCCAGGAGTAGTAATATTAACGCCGATGTTATGGCGTGGGTAAATGGTGAAACGTTCGCGAAGAAAAGAAATGTTTTTCGCGTTTGATAGGGCATGATACCACGACCTCCCGCAATGGCAGAGCTCCCTCCCGGATTTTCTAACCACGCCATGACATCGGTGTTAATATTACTAAGCCTAAAAGACGTTGATAAAAATTGTTGCTTTATTTAATCTGCGTAGTGTTTGACTTGTACAAACAATAATAGTGTTTAATAATAATATAGTTGATAAAATAGAGATAAACGTTTAGTAAAGTTTCTAAATTGTTTTTAATATTTTATTTCATATTTTACTGTTTCGTTTGTGAAAATATGAGAATATACGTTTTACCAAAACGCCAAATAGAAATTTCGGAAAAGTGGCGTAACTTTCGCAAAACAATGAAACAAGTTTAACTATCCGCTTTCAACTACTGAAAACGAAAAGAAGTCAAGAGTTAGAAATAACGGAAGGTGACGCCACAAACTGTCTATCCCATTACGGCGGAGGAGGACTCCAGTTTCAGAACTTTATTTTACCTCCGACAAACGTTCACCAAAAGCAAGTTCTGAAATTGGAGTCTTCCTCTGGTGTAATGAACTAGTCCGTTTGTAACGTCACCTCCCGTTATTTCTAACTATTCCATCGGACTTCTTTTCATGAACGAACAGAAAATCCACCTTCACACTCTAATTGATCTTCTACAGGAATCCATGTATTACAATTGTTCAAACGAACGCAACATATTATCTAAAATACGTTATTAAATATCGATTTACGACTATGGTAACCACTTTCAAATTTACTCGGTTTGGTGTAAAGATTACAAAGATATACAGTTGGTGCAGTGGCTTTTGGACACCCTGTATATACACGTATGCATATATTAAAACGTAGTTTGGGGTGCTCTATTTTTCAGCCATATGATTTCTGATAAAATAAAAAAAATGAATAAATCAACAAAATTTCAGAAGTTTCTCATTAATATAACAATTTTTTCTCTTTTCAAATAAACCAGTATTTTCAATCACGTCAATTTATCTTGAGATACGTAATTAAATAATTTAAAATAATTTGAAATACGTATCATACACTTCTGAAAAGCTCTTCACGAGAAAGTACTGATTTAATATACTGATTCTGTGTTTTATAATTTTATTTTACAAAATCATAATTAAGCTCTTCTCTAAACATTACTGGTATATATCTCTCTCGGCGTAGAAATGATTAATCATATCTGTAAAGAGGTATTTAGACTTTGATGGTGATATACAATGTTCATTTTGTCTTAAACTGCGGTACTTCCTATCTAATCTCTAAAGCAGTTCTCAAGGATTTAGCCATAAACCAGGATGAGAATTTAAAGCGGAGACTTTTATCATGCATACTGTTTAAATGTTTCAAAACTGAGCATAATTAATTGCCTGAAACTTATCTACATGAAGAAATGTTGTGGCAATTAACAGAGCTCTTTGATAGTTTTCCCCAAGTAAGTGTCTTTTACAAGTTAGCATATGCATCATAATATTAAGTGAAGAATATTCCACATACGCTATAATATATTAATGTGACGTTTTAATGCCTTAATTAATGTGTTTTTTAATTAATGTGCCAGTTTAAAAGCAACTGATTTAAACTGTTGTTTTAAAGACTTTCAATTGTATCTAATGCGATATCTGTTTCAGTGAAAAAAGTGACAAAATGATCTGACATTAAATTAAAATATTTGAATGCATACTATTATCTCAATTCAAAAATTCAGAAATTGCAATAGATTATAAATAACAAAACATGATATATCGATTTAAATGATGTAATTTAATACAAAATTAACAAATCTGCTGTTTAATGATATCATTTTATTATTGTGAAACATGGTTTGTATTTTGTAATATACGTATTAAGTAATTGTATGTAATTGCGGGCATTGTCTTGTTGAAACGTAAGTCCAGGGTGTCGCAAAAGGAACGGTAACACAACCGATCGTAGAATGTCGTCTACGTACCGCTGTGCTGTAAGTGTGCCAGAAATAACCACCAAAGGGGTCCGGCTATCAAAGGAGATGGCACCCCCTGACCATAACGTCCTTTTGCCGGCATATGTGGCGTGCGATAGTAAGGGCAGGATCCCCACGCTGCCCTGGACGTCTCCAGACACGTCTGCAGTTGTCGTCAGGACACAGTTGGAAACGGGACTCGTCACTAAAGACTATACGTCCCCAGTCAGCGCAGTTCCAAGTTGATCGAGCCCGGCACCACTGTAATCGGACTTGACGGTGTAAAGGCGTGAGAGGTAAGCGGCGTAACGGTCGGCGCGAGCGTAAATTCCGCTCTCTCAGTCATCTGCAGAGGGTCATGTTGGACACATGTGTGCGGGCCACACGTTGAATAGTTGATAACGACGAATCCGGTGCTGTGACATCTGCTCTGACAATCGCTCTGTCTTCCCGTTCTGTTGTGGCCCTAGGTCGACCGCTGCCGTCCCGACGCTGACATCTGCCGTTGTTGACCCACTCTTGCCAGCACCGTCCAATCGCCGCATCGCTTCGACCCACATGTCCAGCGATTCTTCGATTCGTCCAACCAGCCTCTTTCAATCCGATAGCACAACCTCTTTCAAACTCTGACATATGCTCATTTCGAGCATATGTCAGAATTTGAAAGGGAATCTTTCGGCGAGGCATTGTTACAGTCGACGTAAGATATCCGCAGTCAAAATGCAACAGAAATTTTGACCACGTATCGAGAATCGCTCCTTATATACACTTGCTGAATGCGCAGTTCCGATTCGCTAAAGTTCCCGCTATTTATTCAGTGGACACCAAATTTTAATCATTTGCATGTTCGGTCAAAATGTCTTTGCATACGAAATTTCATTACAATCGGACAACTTCTTGGTGCGTCGATTTTTTTTTCCTTTTTTTGTTTTATTGAATGTACTTGAATTCTTCCTAGTCACTAAATAATGATTCTTTTCTTTAAAATTCCTTATCTTCCGTTGATAGTAGCATGAGTAATGAAATTTTCTCTTATAAATAAACTAAATTAAAATGGTGCATTAATTTCAAGAGAACCAGGTCCATTCAAGAAATCTGCGTGGTCCTCGAAATTTCTGGCCTAGTTGACCTGTAAGTAAATTCGGCATTGTATATATATACACATGAAAATATGGAGTTTTATTTCTATAAGCGACCGTAGGAACTTTCTACTTAAGCTGATAATTACCATTGTGAATATATGTAATATACAGAATTTAATTTCATTCAAATATACTGAGGAAATTCAAAATTTAAAGCTTCCGTATATAAACGCGTAACTTACTGATTATGAATGTAGTGTCATAAATATTTTGAAGCACATTTAATGGAACGTGGATTGATCAAAGTTTGTAAACTCGCTACCATTCCTTGTTAATTGCTGACAAACTTGTAACCAAATAACTCGATAATTGATCTACTGGATAATCACAAAAGATCCGGAGGCAACCCATGACAAGCCAATACTTCTGAGTTCAGCTGTCTAGAATACCCGTGAGCAATCAATCAATCATAGTCACCAGCTTAAAGAACTTTGTTTGAAGCTTCGTACCGACATTGATGGCCAGTGAATTCGGTACGTCAGAGTAAAATGATATTTTTTTCGCGGAAGCCACTGTCACCCCGTCGTCATTTTTATTACCGATTAACGAATTAAATGAAATTTAGAAAAGGGTTGTTTAATTTCGCACCCAAAACAATAAAAATAATTTGTGCAAATCTCTGACAATTTTCAATATGCCAGTTATTTAATATTTGAAAAATTATTTATGTCGTAATAATCTTTACTTTTCAGCAATCAGTTTTGTTTCTGAGACATATGATGAAATTATGCTACATTTCTCGATGCAAATAACAGAGCAGATAGCCTAATTATTATAAAAGTCTTAGGTGATAGCCATCAGACAAATGTTCCATGCACAGTTTCATTTGTAATTTTCATTAATTAGAGGCATAGCTTTAAATGAAATAAGCCAACCCACTTACGTAATTATCCACCCTGCTTAGGTAAAAGACAAGAACACATGGTAAATGGGAGATATCAATTTCCTATGGAAGGTAACAAATTGACATGACCTATTCATTTATTGAAATCTCAAAGAATCATTCATTAGCATGAAAAAATGAATTACATTAACAAACATTCAGCTCTGCTGAAGAAAAATGCTTCCTTTGGTTTTGTGGAGTAGTATCTGTTAAAAGAGAAAAATGTATTTTTCTTTAGATAAAAAATATGGAAAGTAAAATTTCTTTTTCGTATTATTATATAACTGGATTTTTTAATTATCTATTTATTTTACCAGAGCTCTTCATTGCCAAAGAGATTTTGAATATTTTCCGCAAATTTGTTTTTTCATATTTAATAATAGATTTATGGACATAACTGTTTTCTCTCGCTAATTCTGTCCTGTATCTTAAGTGAAGGTTTGAATTCTCAATAATTAATTAATGGCATATAATAATAAATCTGAAATATATATCTAATGTATATCAAAAGGATGTCTTCTATGTTTTCCTAAATTGTTTATGATATGTACGTAACAATGCATACAAAACTGGATTGAATAAGCAAATTTTATTTATTTATTTATTTATTATTAAACAATAAGCATTTTCCTCTCTCGAACGACGTTGGCTTCCTTTGAGTTAGATTCAAACTAAATTTCAGTTGGGATGATCATATTAATAACATTGCTTCTAAAATGTACACGTACACACACACACACACACACACACACACACTCTCTCTCTCTCTCTCTCTCTCTCTCTCTCTCTCTCTTCATCATCATCATCATCATCATCATATTCAACCATTATCTATCCACTGCTGGATGAAGGTCTCTCCAAATGCTTTCCACACAAGTCTATCCTGAGCAATTCGCTTCCACGTCACCCCAACCTGTTTTCTTATTTCATCCACCCATCTAGTTTGAGGACGTTTTCTAGGTCTTCGGTGGTCTCTTGGAATCCAGTTCAGAATTTCTGTTGTCCATCGTTGATCAGTTCTTCTTGCAATATGCCCAGCCCTTTTACTTTAACAATGATGTCCTCTACTCTAGTTTGCTCTCTCACCCAAGTGTTTCTTTTTCGATCTCTCCTAGTTATTCCAAGCATGCACCTCTCCATGCTCCTTTGCGTTGTCTGTAACTTTCGTATTGCTCCAACTGTTAGACTCCATGTCTCTGATCCATAAGAGAGGACTGGCAATACACACTGGTTGAAGACCTTTCTTTTTAGACACAAAGGCAATTTCCCCTTCAGGATAAAACTGTTTCTTCCAAATGCACTCCAGCCAAGTTTAATACGTCTGTTGAGTTCTTTCATAATGTTGCCATCCATTGAAATCAGCTGGCCAAGGTAAATATATGAATCAGCAATTTCTAGCTCAATGTTGTCAACTTGTATTTTTGTTTCCTCTACGAAATTATTGAACATGATCTTAGTTTTTTGTAGGTTCATCTTGAGTCCAACTTCTTTACTTCTAGTTGAGAGCTCCTGTACCATGTCTTGGAGTTCTAATGGGTTCGTTGAAAAAATAACAATGTCATCAGCAAACCGCAAATGATTTAAATATTCACCATTTATTTTTATTCCCTTGTTATTCCAATTTATCAGCTGAAAAATCATCTGTAAAGCTGAAGTAAAAAGTTTTGGAGAAATGGTATCTCCCTGCCTCACACCTTTACCAATTTTGATAGCTTCGGTATCTTTAACAAACAGTTATTTTGGACACTGGCGTACGGTTTAAAAACACTACGTTTCGGGAGTCAACTGTTCCCTTTGTCAAATGTCAAAAATAACTGTTTGTTATGGAATCTCCTAGTGAAACTCTGTATTGTTTCGTTCGGTATCTTTATGTAACCGAAATTTTGCACTTGCATTTTTATACACACGTTTCACCATGTCAATGTACACATCCTCAATGTCTGTTGATCTTAAAGAGTTGATGACTGCTGATGTTTTAATAGAGTCAAAGGCCTTCTCATAGTCAATAAATGCCACACACAATGGAAGTTCATATTCATGTGTTCTTTCAATTAATTCTCTTAATACTTGAATATGGTCCACTGTACTGAATCCACTTCGAAATCCAGCTTGTTCTCTTGGTTGAGCTGCATCTAATTTTTTCTGCAGGCGATGTGTTAGCACTTTTGTGAAGATTTTATAAATAGCAGGTAACAAGCTAATTGGTCGGTAATTTTTCAAATCCTCTTTATCACCTTTTTTATGCAAAAGAATTACTGTTGCAGAATCCCATTGGTTTGGTATGTTACCGCTGTTAAGACATTTGGTAAAGAATTTTGCAAGTATGTCTTCTACATATTCTCCAGCTTCTTTTAGGATATCTAATGTAATACCATCATCACCAGGGGCTCTTCCTTTCTTCATACTTTTTATTGCAAATGAAACTTCTTCTTTTAAGATTTTAGGAGCTGTTCCTTCGACTATTTCAATGTCTTCGTTTAATCCACTGTTACTTTCGTATAGATTTTTGTAGAATTCTTCAACTCTTCTAAGTATTTCTTCCCTATTTCTTGTTACGGTGCCATCCTCTCCTTTTAATGCAATGATGTGTTTCTTCCCAATAGACAAACTCCCTTTAACAACCCTAAGGCTCTTGTTGCTTTCAATGGCCTTCCTTACTAGCTCACAGTTGAATTTTCTTATGTCTTCTTTCATGTTTTTGCGCAGAGTTTTACAAAGTTCTATGTATAATCCCATTTACAATATTGCATTCGTATTTGGGCCTCTGGTTCCTCCTTACAACACAATCCTTTTTCAAGAATATAACGAAAATATTTTAAGCTTATTCTCAACCACAGATCCTCCACAAGAATTTCTAATAAAAATCTAAAGATCTTGGGCATAAACTACTAACTATTAGCAAAGCATATACTCTTAAAATTCTCCAAATTATGTTTCAAAGATTAAATTCGAATAAATACCCCAAATTAATACCTATTGTTAAACCTTCCCATCATTTCCCCACTCTTTTCCGGTGTTAACAAACTAATCCCGATGAGAGTTAGAATTGGTCTCACACGAAAATGCCTTGGTTATTCTGCTCTAGATTTATGTAATACCCTAACATTAGAGAGTGCTAATGCTCGCGATTTTCAGCCTTTAAGCTTACATTGAGTGGTCGTTTGTCTTATTAATTGTATTTAATTATTTTATTGTGGTTTACTTTGTTTTTTTATTTTATATATTTACTTAACTATAATTCATATTTCATTTTATCAAAATTCACGTTTCTCTGACTTGTTATCGATTACTGAAATTTTTTGTTTCAGTTTTTATTCCTTAATTTTAACTTTGTGTTTTCATGTCCTTAGCCATCTATTTTTGTGCCATTATTTAACTTGTGTTGTAATTTTATGGATCATTCTTCTTTTTTACTATTTCGAGAAGCACTGGCTCTGTCAAACGTAAGATTTTCCTAGTACTGCTCCGGTGGAATAACGCTTTTATTTATCTTTGATATACCACATACTTGGACATTAAACTTAAATTTGTATATTTAAAATAAATAGATAATAAAAATAAAATGCTATGTCACTTTGTAGGTTTCATTTTGTTTACATCAGGCCACCGCCATTTCCGCATTTCAATCATTATATAATTTTAAGTAATCAAATTGTAAAAGAATTTACTTTTAATTATATTTTTGGCGGGCTCGTTTTAGCACGGCATATAAGTAGAATGAATATAAGTAACAGCAGAAAAAGGTTTTAACGCAAAATAAAAAAATACCTCTTAAAGATAACTCATACATGTGGCCACCCCTATTTTACGATTTTTTTTGTCTATTGAGTGTTTTCTGGATTTTACTGAACAAAATAATGTTTTAAATCAGATATAAGTTTTTGCTGCAATTCCAAAAGTTCCATCTTTGTAAAGTAAAATATTATTTGATACAAAAAAATGATCAAAAAATTTCCAGCTTATTACTATTTTATTACTACTATATTATTATTTTAATGAACTTAGATTTTAATGAAGACATTGCTGCATGTCAATTATGGAGAATAATTTGTTGTTTGAAATTGGTACTTTTCCATTTAAATTCACAACTGAATTTATACACTGCGTATGACTTACGATTAACAGGAATTACCTGGGATGACAATCCTGTGTAAATTATCTAGGACTGAAATCATAGGCAAATTACCTAGGATTAAATTCCCACTACGACATATTGTATTCATGTTGTTTTTAAATTTAAAATTAATGGATTAATATATTTATTTAAATTGGATGAGTACTTACGAGAAAAGGGCTTAGTAAAGATCAATAGCAGGAGTTTCCAGCCCTCGTCCCGCGGCTCGTCATGCGGCCATCCAACATATTTTTTGTGGCCCCACCGGCTCAAGAAAGAATACAAATTGCTTCACACAAAATAACGTTCCTGATCCCTCTGAGCCTGAAACTTACGTATTTTATTCTGTTGTCATTTTCACATTTCGTAATAAATATCTTAAAACACTATAGAACTAAAGTAATACGAAGTTTCCCCCTCAATCATGTTTTACTTTAGTTTTCTAACGTATATGGGGATTAGGTGTAGTTTTGCAGTGTAAAAGTTATTTAAAAAAATAATTTAACTTAGAGCTTGTCAAATTCCATTTTAAATATGTTGATAAGGACATCTATCCAACCATCTGACTGCACTTTCTGAAAATGTTACTATGCAGGAGCACTAACAACTGTACATAGGCTGACGGGGAAAGTACCCAGGGGGGTTACAAGCTTTCAATTGGGGGGGTGATTACAGGCTTACATTTGGGGGAGATTACAGAAATACAATTCCATACATCTATATGTATATACATAAAATTTTATTGCAGTGTGAATTATAACCCCTATCAACATCCTGTGTACGCCAATGCGTCTACAAACAGCCGTTTTACTAAATGAAGGTGATAAAAATCAAAAGTTGGGATTAGAATATCTGACGTTCATCTTAGAAATATTCTTACGTTTTCAATATCAAAAATAAGACCTGATATTAACAGGATTATTGAAAATAAGCAGTGGCAAAAATCTCGCTAAAAGGTTTGATTTCGCTTTACATATTAATAACTAAAATATTGCACATCTTTTTTTTCCTGCCATACGTATCTTAAATTGTAATATATATATGTTACTGTAAAAGACCGAAATTGGTGAATATCAACATTCTCCAATTTCGTTGGTGAAAGACCGAATATTTGGGTATATTCTTAGACATTCGGACTATGGCCGGTGTATGTCGCCAGGCACAGATAATCTCTGGTTAATGTCGAAACGAGAAGACTGAGGCAACGAAAAGGCCAAATCTTTTGTTCTGCCGCGATTGAGGTCAGGTGGCATTCATTTGTTAGACTCTCGAACACTCTGCTGTTTGTCAGTCTGATGCAAGGTTTGCTGGTGTGTGCAACGTTTGCTTAATTTTTGTTTTATCCGATACCCTAATTTATATATTGAATGGCTACTGCAGTGAACCGTGAACTTTGTTTTTGAAACGTTGCGTGCGTTAATTGCGAGTAAACGAGAGGACAATTGTTTTTATTTTTCTCAAGAAAAGTGCTCTAAAATACTTTCCGAAGTGATTTCTGCTAAAACTAAGTGCTGCAGTACACCTTTGGAGTACAGACGGTTAAAGCGTTTTGACGTTTTAAACATTAATGATGAAGAGAAATTAATTGTGCCGTTAAAACCAGGAGAAACGAATATACAGTATTATGTTACCAATGATGAATTGTTCAGTATACTCTCCGAAACTCACATCAGAATAGACCATAAACGAAGAACACATATGCTTAAAGAATTGCAAGTTAAGTACAAAAATCTTATATATGAAGTTGTGATGTTGAATTTAAATTTATTTAAACAATGTCAAATGAAATAGTGCATCTAAAAAAGGATTTGTTGTGAAACCAATTGTCAATTCGGAGTTAAACTCAAGATGACAAGTCGATCTGATAGACCTGTATTCACAGAGGGATGGCGAATATAAGTTCATAATGGTGTGTCAAGTCCATTTAACGAAATTTTTCCAGTTACGATCTTTGAAAACTAAGACAGCTGAAGAAGTAGCATCTCACCTTCTTAAATTTTTTTTAACATTTTCATGATGAGGTTTCTGCTCAAGAATTGTCGCTAAGAGATGTAGTTGCAACTAATTAGAGAAGAGAAGGGCAAAGCTATGCACGCTGTAATTGCAAAAAGAAGTGCTCCACGACTAAATGCAGTTGTTAAAAATTTTTTTTAAAATGTATTTTTAACATTTGGTACCCCAGCTATGTTGCATTCAGATAATGGTGGGGAATTTAGTAATCGTGTCATATCCGAACTATGCGCTATGTGGAAAGATGTTATGATTCATGGAAAGACTCATCATAGTCAAATACAAGGTTCAGTTGAAAGAACCAATCAGGATATGCAGAATATGTTAACTGCATGGATGAACTATAACGATACAAATAAATGGTCAGATGGTTTGCCCTTTGTTTAGTTTGCCAAGAACACAGCATACCACGAAGGAATACACCAAAGCCTTTATGAAGCCCTGTTTGGAGTTAAACCAAAAAGAGGCATAGCATAATCATCTTTGTCTGGAGAGCAAATCGCAAATATCGAAACCGAAGAACCGCTTGAAGAAATTGTTAATACTTTTGAAGAAAATTTGAGCAGTGACCATATCGAAAACCATATTCCAAAGGAAAATATTGAAGAGGAGCTTCAACCTACCACATCTTCATTTCAAGTTCTGACTGAACAACACGAGTTTAATTCTTTGAAAAGAGCGGTCGCGAAAGAGAACCTTCAACTGCAAGCAACGAAAATGTTACGAACCTCAAAAAGAAAATTTCCTCCTGCTAAAGTTGGTGATACCGTACGAATACAAGTCCCAGATGTCGACCATTGTCGTACAGATGCCCGACACATGTTGGTGATTGTTGTTGGAATAGAAGACTCCGACTTTTATAAATTAGCAAAAAAAATGGTACCCTCAAGCAGCTTTATACCCATAATCAGTTCGTAATTTGTAAAGAAAAATTACTTTCCATTGATCAGGTTTCTCCTCAAGAAATGTCGCTAAGAGAAGCAGCTGCAACTAGTTCGAGAAGCGGAGGGCAAGGCTATACACGCTGTAATTGCAAAAAGAAGTGTTTTAATACTGAATGCAGTTGTAAAAGCAAGGGACTCTTGTGCAATTTAAAGTGTCATAACAGTTTAAGTCATTGCAATAAATAAGATTGAGTACCGTTAATCATATAATTAAGTAAGTTTATTATTGGTATTATTTTTCTACGAATGAATGTAAAATGTATACAGAAATTTCAAGTATAAAAAAGAGACAGAAACATAACATCGTCATTACTCCTGATGAAGGACTGCTGCTGATGCGTCCGAAAGCTTGAGTGATCTTTTTCATTGCTATTTTACCAGTGTTTAACCTTTTTATGTAATTTCCTCCCTGGTACCCTGTATTTTATTTC
>QLNU02015359.1:6339594-6369014 GCA_006491805.2 Dysdera silvatica | reverse complement strand
AACGCAAGCTATGGTGTTGAGGTAAACCCTCTCATTCGAACTAACTTCCCCTTAGGAAATTTGAGCGCCCGCTACTGGATCAAGGGTAATTTTTCGATACTAACTTTTATTATCAAGCTATTTATTATTTACCTGCGGGGCCGACTTGTAAATTTGTGGCTGTAAATCATGAGTGAAAATAAAACAATTTTCGGAGCATAAATGTTTATGATTGGCAGGTGGAGGGCATTGATGGATCTAGTATGAATCCTAGAGGTGGGGAGGGTGGCGATTTGTATGAAATTGCTCAAAGTAATTTTAAATTGCAGGGCGGTGTGTCCTAGTTTCTGCTCTTGGTTTTTCCTTGCATCGATGGATCGGATTTAATTTGCTTCTGCAGTTTCGGCTCTGATGTCCGCCTATCATGCGGCGCATTTCTGTCCACTCGTCTCCATCTACGCGTCCGCTCGTTCTTGCCGTTGTGTTCCTTGGTGTCTTGCTTGTTCAGCCTGGTTGTTCTTCAACTTTGCCGTTTATTTGCATCCGCATGGTTCACCGCTTTATTCCCTTCTGCATCAAATTTCATCAGGTTTCTCCCTGAATTTTCTCGATTCATGGAACTCCGCCACGTTTCATATCACCTCTCCTACTTCATCGCATTGAGTGTAGGATGGTGCTACATCACCATGGCTTCGCCATACCTCTTCTAGAAATACAGCTTCGCTCGATGGGACAACCTTCTCAAACCATCTCTGTATAGAAACAAACAACTCAAACGGAGAATATATCACTCTCACACTAGTTCTTAAACGTGACTACTGGTTACTACTCACGGCAACAGTAATCATATAACTCATGCGCAACGTTTCTTAGCCCGGCTCTTATGCACCGACCTTCACGTCTACTTATCATCAATGCACCAACATGCGTCATCCTCAATAAATTACTGTTATATTTTCCAACTACTTGCATCATCTCTTTAACCAGTCGGCCATCATTACTCAAATGCCCTCAAGTTAACCTTCTGATATTTGGAGTCAAACATCAGGTCAAACAGTCTGGTGGTCTTCGTAAAGAAACCCTCAAATCACGTAACCTTTCCAATACTAGGCCCAGACGCGAATTAGCAAATTTGTGGATTTAAAATTAACCATGTTTTATGTTCGAGCAAAATTGTTTTTTTTTTCTAATATCAATGAATAAAACACCACCCAGTCGGTTTTACCAGAATGTTTAACATAGCACGGAGAAAATGAACATTTTTGACTATAACATTCTTTTTCAACCTTGTTATGAAACAATATCATGAGGAAAGTTGTATATAGTTCAGTTCCTTTTGCAAGATTTTTTTGTGAGATTTTAAATGCAATGATAGCAAGAGCAACGCTGAGCGAAGATCTACATTTTTCCTAGCAACTCAAATTTCTTAAGGCCTAGGGAATAATTAGTCGGTAAAATTTTTTTGGCACCGGGATAACCATGCGCTGGGCGTACGCCTTACCACTGCGCTACTCCATGCATCATATTTTTATAAGATGTGCTTGATATTCTAGATTTGCTTGTTTTCGTTATTTCATTGTGTAACCCCATTATTACTTTCATCAATAAAGAATCCAGAATCCACCATTTAATTACAGGTCAATTTGAATATACCGATACCTGATTTTTACATCATGCCATATACACATTTGTTCGTTGTTACGCATGTATGCATTTTAAGGGAGTAGCCACGAAAATTTGGTGATTGGAGTTAAACGTCAGCACCGTAAACTGCGCATTGGCGACTGCAATGCGTAGACATTGCAGTCGAGGCATTGTTCACTGGGTGGTGCTTTAGCCGTTGATAATAGGAAAATAATGATAGTGGCACAGGGATATAAATCATGAATAACTTCCCATCTATGAATTTGTTAATAAAACCGTAGCAGGATTACTCTTTCGGCCATTTATCTGAATATAGTTTATAAATTTGAGGTATATTGAAGAGAACCTTATCATGTACTTTTCAAGAAAGCCTTAAGATATCAGGAAAATTGCGTTTATATTTTATTTATATATATATATATATAGGTCTATATACTGCACCCTTGCGACGAAAGTGTTACAACTCAAAAAATCCCAATTTTCAGAAAACGCAAAAAACTGTTTCTGGTTGAATTGAGGGATGTTGTGTTCATCTAATGATATGCGC
The DNA here is from genome assembly GCA_006491805.2 of Dysdera silvatica. NCBI lineage: Eukaryota > Metazoa > Arthropoda > Arachnida > Araneae > Dysderidae > Dysdera > Dysdera silvatica. Next base: position 6,366,844 of record QLNU02015359.1, on the reverse strand, counting down.
GAACTAGCGAAATACGACTAACTTACGGCCTAACATTTTGCACTGAATGATGAAGCACTGTTTTCCACATCTGGTTGTAACATTAAGTCATTTTCACCGAACTTTGGTTTGCAACCCTTTCGTCGCAAGGGTGCGATGTGTATCCGTTTAATGGAATTCAACTTCCAAACAGCGTGGAAAACGCGAATCCCTTTTTTCTCCACCATTGCCTGAGGATTGCTTTCCTTGGTAGTAGAAATTCGTGTTCCTTGGAAAATTACTGAACTCGAAACAACACGACCTTCACTATTTCTGCGCCATAAAAACACAAAACAGCCCGTCTATGACCCAACTATTGTTCTGGGGAAGGGTGCAATTCATTCTGTTTGGAAGGTAGTTTGCAAAAGGGATGAGGTCATCAAATGTAGTTGTAGCAGTTTTGTTGTCTGCAATGGAACCGAGGAATTCTTTATTGAATCCAGACATTTTAATCTCGATTTGAGCCCTAATTATGGTGGAAAATGGTTTGTAAATTGCCTAAGACTATTCCATGGAGGTTACACTGGGTGGTCTTTTTCGATTGATGGAGAGGAGTTAGAGATCTCATTATTCTTGATGATTGCTTTGATTTAAACCTCAGGAGAAAAGCTTCGAGCGAAATTGAGTTTCAGAGATTTGAATAGATAGTGCTTAACTAATCTATTACGCTTACACTTTGGGCTTTTGGAATATTGAAAGCTTTCCCCAAGCGCAATCAAAACTGAGATGTAAACCATTATATGCTTTACAATAAACATACACTATATCCTATATTTCCCGTGCACTAATTACCCAATTTAAAAATTTCTTTTAAGTACGTATGTAAAAAATTTACTGTGCGAAGTAAAATTAACTAACTTTAAAGTTAACGGTGGGTCGCTTCTGTAAAGCAGTTTTCTGCTGCTTGTATTCAGGTCCATAAGGAACGGTAACTGAAGGAAGTCCAGTCTTCACTCCCTGATAATGAATGGGCAAAATTGGTAACGTGTGAAAGTCAGAAGAGAGTTTGCTGGTCATTGTAATAATCGAGGAAACTGCCATGGCCAAAATACGAAATTAATTGTTTTTTTGTGGTTTTACGGCTCAAAGACTACAATGGTCATGCTGCGCCGGGACCTACTGTTTTCCGAGGAATCCGAACCTCTGAATATTTAGAGAACCAAACCCTGGACTACAGTGAGCAGTGTGATCTTTATGAGATCTCTGAGTAAGCGTTCTTTGTACACTGTTGGGAGTCGAACCCGGATTAACGGCGTACTAGGCGAACGCGTTACCACACTGCGCCACTTCAGGGCCCACACAAAATCGGGGAAAATTTATTTAGAATGACTATTCCAATGTTGATGATGCGGTGCATTACTGTCCAAAAGGCAGAGGGCACTATATGCAAACGTGGTGTAATAAAATCAAGTTGTGCATAACCAAAAGAGGGCCCCCAATACTCTTCGTCTCAAATGGTTTATTGGTTTGGACTTCTATGGCGCATGGACAGTAAGAGTGATGCTTCGCCGCGACTTGCACTTGTCCAAAGAATCGGAACCTCTTAACCCTCTGACTGCTCTCTTTGTTTTCCTTTTTATCAAAATCGCTTGAAAAACTACATGTTTCGTTTATTACATATTTCAAATCTACATGTAATTGAGAGTTAAAATATGTAGCACATTTTTGTAACCAAAGATGATGAGAGATGAAAGATGGAAAAATTTCATACCCGCGAAAATCGAGGGATTGAGAAAATTTTGTTACTTTCATGTTGCCCGTGGAAATCGCGGGATAAGCAGTTAGAGGGTTAAGGTCTAGGGAACCAACACCCGCACTACAGTGAGCAGTTAGTCGGTAAGCGTTTCTTTTTTGTTGGCGTAGTCGGGAGCCATACTCGGGATAACCGCACGCTGGGCGAAAGGGTTGCCACTGCACGAACCCTTCTTGAAGCAGAACTCAAATTAAAGGTAATGAAAATACACAGTGAAATCTGATACAGTGGTCACTAGAATAAAGTGAACAATTTTTATAAGAGAGAGAGAGAAAGAGAGAACTGGTTGGGACTTATTCTTACCTATAGCGTCTGTCGTGGATATTAACCACCTGCCTATGGTAACCATTTCAGTCCAAAATCAGTCACTTTAGGCAGGTTCTACATGCGTATTTTTTAAGTAAAAGGAGTATAATGGTGTTTCGCTAGGCAGCGGTTACTATTAGCAAAAATGCTGCTGTTTATAGTTATACCAATGAACATAAACAAAGTCCGCTACAGGGTATGGTTTAGATTGAAAACAAAAATGATCCGGATGCGTCATGAAAATGAAACTGTCCCTTTCGGCTTTAATGTCACTGAACTGCTTTGTTCCGATTGAAGTGTGAGATGTTCCTTTGTGCGGAGAATTTACATAATTCACAGCAAATGATCAAATCTCACATGTCATAAATCCATGTTTCTTTCAAACAAACAGCTACCAAAGGCTTTAAAACCCCAAGACGTGTCTATGTATTTTCAATGAATCAAAATTTGGGAAACGCATTTATAATCAGTGGTTTGAATGATTTTGATCTAATGACTGCAAAGATTAGTTTCAAATTAAAGAACACGCAGTACAGTGTTTTTGACAGAAAAACCGTTAATTTACTTTGAAAAATTGATTTCGATTTTCTACCATCACTTTTTAATGTCATTTGACAATTTTAAAAGGAGGAGAAAAAAAGACGATCAAATTTATTAGAAGGTGACATTTCTTTCCCATGTGACATTTTTATAGTTTGAAAACGGTTTCCCCATTCTTCAATCAGTGGTAAAAAGTATGTAAATTGTTGCGTCATTTTATGCTTATCATTTTGTTTAATGATAGTGATGAATATTGCAAAGAACTGTGAAAGTATAACATCAGGTCTTCAAATTCTACCACTTCAAATAAAACATAATCGACGCACTTTCCATACCAATGGTAACAAATATCCACATTTACTCGACACTACAATCAAACAATTTACATTCCTAGACGTCCAAGTCTAACAGAATTCGAACATGGTCCCAGTCAATAAGGAAACATTATATCGTTGCTAAATGGGATCCTGCCGTTATCAAATCGTCATGAAGAATTTAAATCCCACTACTAACACGTTTTCCTTCGATTTGTTAAGCGCAAAAATGGATGAATCATGGCAGAATGAAAGAGATACAGTCTACACAGTGTTAGGGACTAGATGTTCTAATGCGCATTCCCATCTTTAATTTTTCTGTTGCTTAGCTTTGCGTGTCTTTTCCGTAGTTTCTTCAATTTTGTTTTTTGTTTGACTTCCATTACCATATTTGTTTCTCCCATAAAAATAGACGGCGACTCTTTTTTGATGTGGCAAATTCTTGTAAATCTTATTTTTTATTTGTTTATAATAATACTATAAATAAACAAAATCAAACTGCAGTGATAAGGTTTTGAATTGCCTTGGATTGTATTTCTCCAATTTCTAACCACTCAATTGCAATTATTTCTTCATGTTCCGTTACAAGCTATTTGCTATCACCTCAGCGAACGCCGAGTTGTCATACGACGCTTCGGACCAAAATGTCTTTCATCTTCTCTTGGTCGATGCCGGATAACGCTTTCTTCACTTTGTCGACGTTAAGGCCAGTTGTTTTTTTCCTTGGAACAGAAATTCGACTCAAGTTTTGTGGATAACTCCATCATTCAACGGGAGTCTGAGAAAAAACCCATCGTAAACGACAAAAGGCTGGAGAAGCTTTGAAAGTACTGAAACAGTCACGTATCTTAAAATTGAGAAAATATTGATAAATCGTAACCGTGAAATATTACATTGGAACACAGAGTACCATTATAGGATTATAAAATTGCAGAGAAATGTTTTCTTTTTAGGCACATGTTTTATCCATGAATTCCTTTCTCTAAAAATTTCAGCAAACAGAATAAAATTTCAATTTCTAGGTTAAAATAAACTTCACGAACACGTCAAATGAAATAATATCATCAATTCTGATTTAATTCGTTTGCCAGTGGATAAATGCATTCCCTGTGTAGGACTACAATAAACTATGTTAAATATTAATATTAAGGTTATAAAGAATAGTTTTGAGGTTAGATAGAACCATGGTCGAAGAGAGGGAGCTGCAGTTGAGGGGGTCAGGTTGAAGTCGAGGGGTCCGCTCTGGGAAGGACCTTTGCTGCAGGTGGCCCTGCCCTTCCACAAAATATTTTTGATACAATATTCTTGCTTTTTTATGTAAAAATGAAAAAAAAAATAATGTGCCTCCCGGACAATTTTCCCGGATGAAGTATTACGTTCCGGTACATATATTCTGTAATATATTCTACGGAACACTCCTTAGAATATATTTATGCTAAACTGTAGTGTCTAGAGGACTCTGTACATCATTCAGCGATTGGAATCATGTACAAGAATTCACGTCTCAAGCCGACGATTCCATTCAAATAATAGAGATGTTTGTAAATATGATTACAATGCTAATAATAATGCTATTACAATGCTAATAATAATGCTATTACAATGCTAATAAGATTTGCTATACAATTTTAATGTGCATTTTTTAATTGTTCTTCATTAGCCTGTCTCGACTATTCAGAAAATAATAATAGTTCACGTTGGTTATTTTCAGCAGTGATCTTGTAAAATAATTAAGTAATAAGTAAGTACAAAAAAAAATGTTTCTTATTTAATACTTTCTGTTCATCTGGGGGTTCATCTTCCCAAAAGAAAAAAAAAAAAACCTATATCACTGTCTAGGGATGGGGTAATGGGGGGGCCAGTCAAAGGGAGCCTGGGGTACTGCCTTGGCTCCCGGCGTCCTTGGACAGAATGTATTGACGCGTCTTGGACAAACGTCGCTGTCCCTCATCAGGAATCTATTGGAGCGAATGCTAACAACAAAAAGCATTACCATTTAATGTTGTTGTCCTTTTTATGACGGCAGTGCCCTCTACTGGCGAAAAATAATGACAGAGAATAAATAGGGTGGAACTATCATTAGCTTTTCTGCCCTCAGAAAAAGGACAATAAACTCAAATAATAATAATACGCCGTGATCAATTTAAGTTAGGCTCAATCAACTTCTGATTACACGTACAGCAACAATTGTTCGAGGCGAGTTGGCAAGTTCTACACAACATTAGGAACAAATGAAACTTACTACGTATTAATCAAACCATTTCAGCTTTTTTGCTGTATTTTTAGTTTAAACCATTGGTTATCATGACTTTCATTCTTGGTGTAATCAAATAAGCTTCACACTTTTTCCCAAATTAATGCCTTTTTTTTGGCCAAAGTTGTCATATATGCTTGTTTCTGTTCAAGTAATGAATTGTCTAGCTGGTTGGTTAATTAATAGGATGTAATTTCTTTAGGTGCGAAGAAGGACATAGCAATTTCAGCAAATGTTCTCTCTACAAATAATTATGCATATCCTAAAAATCCTTACACTACTTCGAGCTACTGCATATTTGTTAGTTTTCGAACCTTGAGATTCAAACATAAAAACTTCGAAGTGAAACCTCCGTCAACTTCTTATTGTTTATCATTAGCTGTAATTGCAATTCATCATGTAATTTAATTAGCTTAGTAATTAGTAATATAATTGTCCACAGAGCCATTTTACAACCACAGCCGGATCCATGGGGAAATGGAGCGATCACCTCCCCCCCGCTTGAGCAGGGATTATATTACGGAAAATGGATGAAAATTCCAGGACACGGCTAAAAATTGGAATCGGAAATAAATCCCTCCACCCTTGAAAGATTTCTGGATCCGTTACCGATTACAGCATACATAAAATGAACGAATGTCCAGGGACATTTCTTCCGGGGGGGGGGCGTGTTGTAAGAACCGAACGCTATTTCCAACGCCACTGAAAAGTCATTTTTAAACTTAATAATGAATAATAAATATTAACAGAATCCTTTAAATAAGACAATTATATTGTTTTTCTTCATTTACCGTAGAAGAGGCCGATAATATAATATTACGGGTGATTTTAATCATGGGAGAATGACTGATATATTTTCCGAACGATAGTGAATTGAATGCTCAATTTAAATACATATATAGTAGTATCTACATTATAAATAAAAATTTCATATCTTATCGGTTAATTTCTATTTTCTCGGATATTTTTGTACTAAAACTAAAAGGTGTTTCGTAATAAAAATAGAATGAACCCTCCTTGCCGCGCAATCCCGAACAGTATACATCCCTATTTTACGAACACCTTTCCTATTCGCGATCCCATTGTTTATATCTTCATCCCAAATTATTGGATTTCTCTGTATGGCAGAGAGATTATGGACGGTATATGTTATTCAAAGGTTTTTCTATATCTTTATTTCAGAGAGAGAGAGAGAGAGAAGGAGAGAGTGAAAAGGAAAATATATAACATCATTGTGTATAAAATTTAACCGCAGTAACAAATACAGTGAAATATAACTATTATGGCTATAACGTAAATGCCTTATATTTATTAATAGTATAACAGTAAATAATTATATTTACCGGGGTCTTACTATTTACAGAATATATCATATCCAACCTTGTCTATAGAAATAAACTGCCTATGACGATATTGTCTCCCGATCTCTTGAATATCATTGTAGATAGATTTCACTCTATATAATTTGATGCTAAAATTTCTGTCTATAAATTTAAATCGTCAAAAGCTAGAGGTGTGTAAAACGCGTTTCGCGATAGAGTCAAGTCAATTCTTTTTTCCCTATCACCGGGATCAGAACAGATGTTAGATCAACAGTGGCTTGAATATTTTATCTCTATTGATTACTGTTTTAAAAAAAATAATATATTATAATGTAATTACAGGACCTAACAGACTCCATTGCGATAGACTCTTAATGTTAGCGTGGAATCTTTAATTTAACCATGTTTAGAAGGATATCTTGCCACTATACAGAAGTGGACATACATTTTCCTTGAGGAGTTCGAGCCGCATTCTAACTAGGGAAGCAAACCTCGAACTGTAGCGAGAAGTTAGTCTGAAAAGTTTTTTTTTTGTATGTGTACATTATCGGGAGTCGAATGCGTTATCATTAAACTACTGTGGGACTTGGTTTTATTCGAACGCGCACGATAAGATATAGCATTTATAGTTTTATAGAGAGATTGTCTTGCGTTGTTATATGTACCTTTAATAAGAGTGTAAGCATAATAATTTGGGGCGTAATATAAGATAAATATAAGAAAATATATTAATATTATAAGAAAATATATTAATATAAGAAAGAACATATATGTTAATATAAGACAATATAATAATATAAGACGACATAATATAATACAAAAATAAGATCTATAACCTGAGACAAAAAAATATACGCGTTCTGAAACAATTGCCTAATTTTATGAAGGGCTAATAATTTTAAATGAGTAAATTTATTTTCCTTACAAAATATGTATTCTTCTTGATGTAGAACTGATTTTTACGGGTTCGACATCACGGGCACATTTTGGACATTATACCTGTGTTTAATCACTTTGCATGTGGATGTCACTCCTATGCCCTTTTATTTTATTTTAAAAGTATCTTACTTCCATATTACAGTCTAAATTCATTAAAAATAATTTTAATCTTTGATTATAAATTGTAAGTTAATATTTAAATGGCAATTTTAACATATTTTAAATACTTTTGTCGGTTTTTGTTTAAGTCTGATTCACCATCCGAATATTTAAAATGAAATTTAAAGTGTTTCTTGCTGAAGCCATGCATTGCGTTCCATATAATGTTATCTTTCGCGGTTGTGTTTCAAAAACAGCGAAAGATAGCAGCTCGCTCACCTTAAATTAAAGCAACTTTTCTTTGAAAGTTTTCTCTCAGGGTAAGTGAAAAATAAGATTTTCTGTTGTCTTACATTAGTTTTACTACCAGCTCATAAATTCGGCTCAAAGGATAAATTTTTGAATAAACCTGACATTTCAAGCTACCTATGATGCAAATGCAGATGCAAAAACGAGGCTAGAACTTTTAAGTGCTGAAAATAAGCATCTCTTTTGCAGGTAAACTGCACAAAAATACTCGAGTGCAGTTACTGTTCTGACGTAAACTTCCATTATAAGCAGAAGTTTACTCTTCTCCCTTCAAAACAAGTTTTCTTTACTGAAGTTTGTGCACTGTAAACAGATTTATTGAAGTAGTATTTTTGCCTAAAATATGTTCGTCAAACATATTTAAAGGCATGGTAGAGCGTTCCTTCGTTTGAATCATACAGGAGAGCATTTTATTTTTCAAGTTACGGAAATATAATTTCAGTTTCTTTCTCTAAGTTCAGCTCGTGTTTCTTGTTATGAAATGGAAATAAATTCATTTAATTTTCTTATTATTTACAGGAAATATTCCAGAAATCCACTAGTTCTATTCAGTTGAAATAGCATTTATTACTGCTTTAAATGTTTAGATTATTTGATCAACATACGCCAAGAAATAATCTAATTCGAATACAACGTTAAAAGAATTTAGTACTCTTTTTTGGTGGAGCCTTCTTAATACGTTGGAGCACCTCTAGGTAAATGAACGACGATGTATTTTTAGAATTCAAAATTTTCAAGTTTGTTTTCTTGCGTTTCTAAGTGGCAACAGTTAAGAAAGCCTGCAAAGCGAACATTTGTATTGGGAGCCAACAAAATGCAGAATTGATGCACAGAAGTGAATTTTGGTTTTTCGGCTCAAAGAAAGCGCATGCTGTTCCAGGACTCAGTTCTTCGAGGAATCCAAACCCCTGAAGGCCCAGGGAACGAATTCAAGGACTACAGTGAATAGTTAGTAAACGTTTTATTGTGACACCGTTGGGAGACAAACCCGGGTTAAGGCAACGCGTTACCACTACACCACCGGAAAGTCTTGGTAGAGATAGATTTCATCACATGGAAAAGTGGTATCCGTATTGGGAGAAATCCATGAGATAATAAAGAACATTAAAATAAAAGATTAACAAATGTTAATTTAAATTTTTAAAGTTTATAATCATGGATTGTAAATAAACGAGGAATTGATAGCCGCAATACTATATACAATATGTAATTTTTAAAATATTTTATAAAATTAAAAAACTAACTTAGGAAGTTGCATAAATATTTTATAAAATTTCACAAATAATTTTTAAAATTATACAACTTCTAAATCTGTACAATTTTTTAAATTATATAATTAGTTCTAAAATTAGATAATTGTATTATAGAATTGCTCGGCTATCCTTAATTTACTCCCGCTACTGTATAGTGTACAATAAACTATGTAAGATATTATTACCCTTCACAGGGATAACACAATTGCCAAATATTGGTCAACACACAAAGCCACCGGGGCGAGATTTTTGTGAGTTTTTCGTGGGGGATTTTTTTATTACAAATAAATTTGACACCCACGTATTAGTAGCTCAAACTAGAGCTATTTTTGTTTAGAAGAAAAAGAGACGCCGTCCTCATCCCGGATTCGAACCAGGGTCCCTCCGTTTAGCCCGCGGTGTCTTGACCTACTAGACGAATGAGAACAAGAAATAACGCTCTTTTTCTCCGTATGTAAAGTTGTAAGGTATTATTACCCTCCGCAGGGATAACACAATTGCCAAATATGGTCAACACACAAAGCCACCAAGGCGTGATTTTTGTGAGGGGAAATATTTTATTATACGGAGAAAAAGCTTTTGTTCTTGTTCTCATTCGTCTAGTGAGTCAAGACATCGCGGGCTCAACGCGAGGACCCTGGTTCGAATCCGGGATGAGGACGGCATCTCTTTTTCTCCTAAAACAAAAATAGCTCTAGTTTGAGCTACTAATACGTGGGTGTCAAATTTATTTGTAAGATATTATTACCCTTCACAGGGATAACAGAATTGCCAAATAATGGTCAACACAGAAAAGCCTCCGAGGCAAGATTTTTGTGAGTTTATCACGGGGGAATTTATTATACAATAAGTTTTGCAACCAACGTTTATGTAGTTCAAATTAGAGCTTTTTCATATTTGGAGAAAAAAAAAAGAAGCGCCGTCCTCATCCTGGACTCGAACCAGGGTCCCCGCGTATTTTTTTCTCCAAATATAAAAAAAGCTCTAGTTTGAGCTACATAAACGTGGGTGGCAAAAATTATTTTATAGTTAAATTTATTTGTTGCAATAAACTACTAATCCGAGTTGGTCGGTTAGTTGTATTCTTATGGCTCAAGCACAAACAGAGCCATTCTGCGCCGGACAAGGTTTGATCGTACATACAATTTTAAGAATAAAATAAAGCCTACATACAAAAGTAAAAATGCAATAAATGTTCAATGGATCAAAACGATGGAACAATATCAGACGAAAGTTAAAAATCCGATATCAAATAAAAAGTTAAAAATCCGATATTAAATAAAAAATTAAAAACGATTTCATAATCAAAAGAGTCACATAAAATGTCATGAAGGGTAAAATTATTTTGGTTAAAAGCTGATGAACATTGCTGGTTAAAACTTGAGCAAATGCTTAAGACATGTAAAACATTCAGTAATCTGAAAATGCAAGCTTTGTATCGTATGTGTATCGAATATTTAGTAGACTATTAAAACGTTGTATAAATTCCGTGACATCATCTATTAGCCACACTTAGTTACACTTATTACATCGTAGTTTTTCGGAGGAAGAGATACTTGTTAGAAATTGTTATTTAATTTCTAAAATTAACTTAATTATTGAAAATATTAAATGAAAACTACTGTAATTTAACATAAATACTTTAGTATCGTTGAAAAAAAAATAAAATTTTACTTATTTATATTGTTTTAAAGTAAACTCATGGGTGTCAAAATGACCGCGGCCACAGTTGTGGACAATGTCGAATAATGTAAATAGTCCATTAAATAATTAATCGTCATTACAATCAGATTATGATATTTATTAGTTGGACTGACTTTGCGGAAATCCAAATAAAGATTGAATACCTGTCAAAGCGGACAAAATATATTTGCCACACACACACAGTGAATCTGTATTTTCCATAGAAAATTAAATGAAATGCATTATAATTTAAAAACGGCGAATAATATAACTAGTCTGTTACATAACTTCTCATCATTAAAATCAGATTATGATACTTATTATTTGGACCAACCATACAGAAATCCGAATTCAGCAAATGTCAAAATGAACAAATTATTATATTTGAGCGCCCTGCGGCGTAGTGTGTAACGCGTTCTCCTAGTGCGCGGCTAATCCGGGTTCGACTCCCAGCAGTGCAAAAAGAACGCTTACTCAGAGATCTCATAAAAGATCGCACTGCTCACTGTAGTCCGGGGTTTGGTTCCCCAGGCCTTAAGAGGTTCGGATTCCTCGGAAAACTGTAGGTCCCGGCGCAGCATGACCACTGTAGTCTTTGAACCGTAAAAAAAATTTATATATATATTTGATATATGCAGTAGAACTGTATCTTCGTAAGAATATTAATTGAAATATGTCACTTAAAAAAGAACGTACTAAACATGTTACCTAATTTTTGCGTGGGGAAAAATGGTAACAAATCAATTGAATTGACACATTATTAACAATTGTGTTAGAAACAATTTTCATCAATGTGTTTTAGGCGTAATAATATTAACGCCGATGTTATGACGTGGTTAGATAGTGAAAACTTCTTAAAGAAAAGATTTTCTTGCGTCTGGTAGAACGATCCTACCACCACCTACAATCCGAGCAGGTGCTCTTACCAACTGAGCTACAGACGACAAACAATCAATTCCCTACGAACGTATTTAAAGCGTACTTTTCGAAACCGGTTATTTCCCAGAATATGGCAGTATATAGACTGCTTTCTAAACCAAACTTCCAAAAGATCGGTATTAAATTCACCGAAGAGTCTGTTGCAGAAGATATGTTTATGCAAATCGAATACTATGCAGATTAAATTAGAAACAATTTTTATGAAGGTTTATTAGGCGTAGTAACATTAGCACTATTGTTATAGCGTAGTAAGATGGTGAAACTGTGTTATCAAGGTAGAATTAGCCTCTGCAAAACCATTACACTAAAGCAGCCATGGAAAGAAAACCACCAGTAAATATATTGTTGACACATAGGTAAGATTAAAAATAATAGGGATTATCGAATCCATGACTGGAACCCATGTCTTTTTCTTCGATACCTAAAACAGATCTAGTATGAGCTTCAAAACGTATATGTCACTTTCTTGTCATACATAGGAACTACGTAAGATTTAGCCAACTAGTCGCTCTTTGATAAGGATATAATGCAATTGGTTTAATTGAAATTAAAGAATTTCCTAAAATCACTTCATGATACCTCTTTAAGCAATTTAAGGAAGTAATTATTTCCCATTTTGGGCTAGCAAATACATCCAGGCATGCGCATGTTTTGCATAACTTCTTCGTTGATTTTGATACAGGCTTTTCCTTTAATACATATATGTTCTTTTACGTGCATTGTTTCTCCGATATCCCATATTCTCAGGCACATATACAAATTACCTCAGATTAGAAAAATGTAGTTTATAAAAATCTAACAGAGTCTAAAAACCAACCAAAAATTATCTACTAATCAAGATCAATATAAGAATTTGATTTTTTGGAAGAGTTCCATATCAATAAAAATTCTACCACTATAACCAGTGAATGAAACACACTCCCAATTTCACTCAGGCTTGAAAGTATTTATTAAATATTTTTTTACATGAATTATTCACCCATAACTGGCAATACCATAGTCACGCATTAACAAAATCTACAATCTTTTGATATTTCTGTTTACATTTCTAACAATAGGCTGTCAAGATCTTCTGGAACTGACATGTACGTGAAAAAACCAACTTTATGCGATGACAATTTCACTTCAATACGGTTGACTTCCGATTACACACAAAAATGGCTTAAAAATCCGATCTTTGCAATTTGACCATTGCAACTAATCTCTTGGTAGCGTTTTATTAAAATGGAAAAGCGAAACTTTTCAAAAAACAATAAATTTGAACGCTAAAACTATTTATTTAAATTTTCGTATTTCAGAATTGTCGGACATTTATTTATAAAATTGACGAAATGCTTCAGGATTTCAACTGACACTCAGCTGTCCACAGATCTTATTTTAAACTCATATATTTCAGAAAAAATGGTGTCACGGATAGGGCATACGTGACAGTCCCTCCTGTGTATTCATGTTCAAGAAATGTAAAGGTAGAACAGAAATGCATTGTTGCGACATAGACGTGGGCCATTTCGGCACTCGAGTCTGTTCGAGTCAGAAAAGGATAGGTGGACGTGTTCTGCGAACACGTTTTCGATCTCAGAGACTTTATTGTGAGTAATAGCATCCGGAAAGTTTAGGCTATTTTTCCACGAAATACAGCGAGGTGACGTATGCACAGTCGTAAAATATCTTCGACTGCACAGAACGTGTTTCTTAAGTCATAAAATCTCATTTACCCAATGCAGTTCAGGATTTTGACTTCTGCGTTTCTGATAACTATCTGGCTGTTGATTTTACTAGTAGAGAAGATAGAGTTCGGATGCCTTTTATTATCTGAAAAAAAATACGATTTACTAATTTCATATGGCATTTATTTGCTATTTTTTTAATGGTATATTTAACAGTTGAATTAGGATCCATGACCTTTTGTAATACTGTCCTTACATTTTCTTCATCATGTTTCAAAAACCTTAAAACTTTGTATAATAATATCTTTATTTTTCATACGCTATTTATATTGTACATAAAGTGACAGATCCACAGAAAATGCCACATACTAGCATAACCATTGTTAGACCTGTAATTAACTCCGCTATGATAACTAACCATTGCATTTAAATAAACAATATCAATATATCAGCTAGAAGTACGATAAAAGTAGCTTCTACTATAATTTATCATTTTTAACACAAACAACCTAATCAAAAAATTAACTGGAAAGAAAAACAAATGTTGCACGAACGCGCACGGTATTTTTCAGACATAGACACGATTTTAAGGTAAACATAATCTTGACTGACGAAAAGTAAATAATATGCATTATTAAATAACAATAAAACTCACCCGTAATATATCAAATTATTTATGTATAAATATGAAAATTATTCGCCATGTATCTTTGAGATACAGTACAAGCCGAAATAGGTTCAGGAGGAGGAGGATTGTGCAAGGGTTTCATTGGGAAGGGTGGCCGCCGGGGGCGGCGCTGTAATCCCAGACAGGACGCTTGAACAGCGTAATCAGCCGCCGAGGCGGCTGAGGGGGAGATGGATTGCCGATCAACACGGCATTCATAGATGCATTCACGTAAGTCACTGCTTGTACCACACCATAGATTCTCCTCCGTGAATGCTGCGATGCTGGCCAAGAGAAAGGGTAGATTTCTTCTGAATGCGCTTATTTTAAAGCGCCCAGTATATCTTCGTATGACCTTAAAACCACATTGTAATCTGTCGCCAAATTAATGAGCAAGAAGTATTATTGTTATTTGGGATTTTTCATGGGCCTCATTTGAGAAAATTGTGGCACACATCTGGATAAAGCTTACGAAATTATGTTTATCAAGATTCAAGACAGAAGTGTTTTGTTCTAGCAGATATGTGAACCAAATTGCTCTAGGTAGAGTAGATTATTAAGTAAACATAAACAAGTAAGCATCTTCTATTTTCAAAGATATAATTCCAAAATTTTCCCCCTCTTTCCATAAAATTTCGTAAATTCAATCAATACCAATAAGAAATTCAAATCTTTCTCAATTTATTCCTCTCCCCATTGACAGAAATATCCTTTATTCATGCGTTTTCAATTTTACGATAACGTGAACTTTTGCTCATTTCAAAACCTAATATATTCTTTTGACAACTCTTCGAGGCTAATGAGTAGAATACATTATAATTTTTGAAATACGCTTCCGAAGAAATTTGTGAAATCTTTGACAGAAGAAAAGGAAACGAAGAAAAAGTTTCTTCATTAAAATTTTAAAGTCTTTTCCTTTTGTCAAAGAGTGTAAATTTAAAAATTCTTCGACCAGTCACATTTTCATATCCATTTCACTCTTACTATTTTATATTTTCTGTAAATTAAAGAATAATCTGAACGAAAATAAATAATATTTGGTTTCACAGATGCTGCAAAAATACTTTTTAAATGACTTACCTATTCAATTTCATTAAATTTTATCTCTCCAACTTGCAAAACTTGAAAGCAAAAATAGAGAAAAATATTAGAACTAATTCACATGAGCAGCTGAGCAGTTTAAATAAATTTAAAAAGAAATAAAATAACTGTGGAGGTTATTACAACATGTTGAAAATTATGTGATTTAAACTTAATTTAAGGTATATTTGGTTCAGAGAGGGTGAGTTAAATTCAACTGCAAACAATTATTACTTTCACTGGCTTAGAAGCGTTTTGTTGGTTCTGACGTTAGGGGACCTCCACATAACTCAGGAATAAATAATCACAAAATTTCCATAATCAAGTATTCTTCAAAAATATTAAATCTAATATATTTAAAAAAATTAAATTCACTGTAAATTCATGTGGCAACAAGATTTGTGTCCAATTTCCTAGCCATTGTTTTGATGATTGGAATTAATCCAGATCATCGTTTCGACGATTTTTTGAATAATTTTTTCATATGTTTGGAAAGTACAATTTACTTCGTTTCATACAATGACAAATATTGCAATTTGAGTGCATTTGGGCACCTAAACATTGGAAATATTTATATATTGCCTAGTATTTTAAAATGCCACTAATAAATACACTACTGGACATTAAAATTGCTACACCAGGAAGGAATGCAAAGAACAGGATTATATTTATCAAACACATACATTATAGTGGAAAGAGCAAGTGATTAAATTTACAGGAAATTGGGATGTATAGATCCTGAGAAATCAGTACCCAGAGCAGCCACCTCTGGCAGCAATAACAGCATTTATCCGCATGGGCATGGAGTCAAACAGAGATTGTATGGCATGTATGGGTACAGCAGCCCATGCAGCTTCAACACTATGCTACAGTTCATCGACAGTAGTGAATGGTGAGTGGTGGTGTGCCAGTCGCTCAGCAACCATTGACCACACGTTTTCAATTGGTGAGAGATCAGGAGAACGAGCTTGCCAGAATCGAAACATGTTCTATATCAAGGAAGGTCAGGACATTACGGGCAACATGCGGTCGTGGGTTGTTCTGCTGAAACATAGCGTTAGGGAGGCTTCGAAAATAGGGCAGAGCCACGGGCCTTAACACATCAGAAATGCAACGGTTGCTGCTAAAAGTGTCGGGAATGCGAACAAGAGGTGATCGAGACATATATCCAATGGCACCCCATGCCATCACTTCAAGTGATGGGCCAGTATGAAGATGTCGAATGCAAGCTGGCAATGTGCGTTCTTCACGATGCCGCCATCATGATATTGTATACAAAACCGGGATTCGTCTGAAAAGATGACGTGACGCCATGTGTATTTAATGAAACTTTAAATACCTTCTATGAGAATAGAAATTTGTTGGAGGATGCCTGAACCCATAAATGCGGTAAAAAGGTTTTATTCTTTATGGTTACGGCTACTAGGGATAATTTATAAGTCAATTGCTTGGGAAATGGAAAGACAGCAGTAGCGATGCTAGTAACGGGGCTCTCTTTCCGGTAAAAAAAGCAAGGGATTTCTCGTATTCAACAAGAAACAATAACGATATTGATTCGCGCGTACAAATCCGCATTGTTATTAAGAGATTTACATTCGCAGGTGTATCACATTTACAGAGTTTATGAGCAGAGTCTTGACTCGAAGACGTTACAAGTGAAGGTTGAAGTCCAAAGGTGGAATCTTTGTGGGCTGCAGAGTAAGAATGTTTTTCCTTGTAGCCTGTACCGAGAGAAGAAGTAGGAGAAACAAAAATAGTAGAAAAATGTAAATGAATTTTGAGTTGACCGTTGCGGGTGCAGTTTTAAAGGACTTTTAAAGGGAAAGGCAGACAAAAGAAAAATGGAAAAGGAAGAGCAGGGAGAGCAGAGGAGGGGGAAGAACTGAAAACTAAAAGGAAAGAGTGGGAAGGCAGAAGTAGCAGGCAGAGCATACTTGATTTAAGTACTAATCAAAGATTTTGGCTTTAAGGGTGAGAAAAGACAGAGCTTTTAAATCTTGGGGAATCGAATTCCAGATTTTAGAACCCGTAACGGAGACACTGTGTGTTTTATAGTTTGTGCGAGTCCGCGGTAGCCTGATATCGTCCTGGTGACGTGTATTGTAATCATGTGTCGTCTGTGAGATGGAGAAAGGTAAAACTAGGTCACCTTTTGTGACTTTGTACATAAGGAGTGCAAGTTTATATTTTACTAAGAGAGTGAAAGGAAGAATGCGCCATAATTTAAAAAGTTGGCCAGCGTGTTCATGGAAGCCTGCAAAGTTAACTATTCGCATAAGCTTTTTTTTTTGCGTTCCTATCAATTGCCTAAGGGAAGTAAAATATGTGATTCCCCAGACCTCAAGACAGTAGGTAAGTTTTGAATAAAATAAAGAATAGTAAAGAATCATTAGGATATATTGAGGAACGACATGTCTGAGTTTCGAAAATATTCCCAGGAGACTGCTAAGAGAATTGGTGAGATCGTTAATGTGTTCTTTCCAGGTTAAATTTGAATCCCACTTCATGTCCCGTCCGTTACCAAGTTTTAGTTTAAGATTTAATCTAAACAAATAGTTATAAAAATTTAACAAAGGTGTTACTGGTGAACAACAGTTATATGTTGTTTTTGATAATAAAATTAATTTCCAAAATTATGTTTTTCAAGAGAAAATTCAGGATTTCACAAAAGTGGTCTTCTTTACATGTCCCGTCCGTTACTATGGAGTGACCCATAATGCCTAGGGAAAGTTGCTAAAATATTAAAATAGATATTTCGTACTTTGCCTAAAAAGCGTCCACGCTTTGCACTGGCGTAGCCAATGGATGTTGATGGAGTATTAACCCCCCATTGCGAAATTTTGTGTATATACATATGAATATGTGAAGTTGTAACTCTGCACCCACCCACCCCTCCCAATTTATGAACTCCTCTGTCCATTGACTATGAACCACTCTATACAATGTCTGCCGTTCACATTTTTCTGGTAGCATAAATATTGCAAATCAAATATAAACAGCATGAATCGATTAATAAAAAGTTATCAAACCAATATCAACGTTCTCAATTATATAACAATATTATCAAATGCGATAGAAGTCCGCTTTCCATTGCTCCACCCAGAAGCAGTTTAACGCAATGTAAAAACAGAACTGACACGGAACATCGAAACAAAACTTTAAGACAAAACGAAACATCAATTACTATTTGACGAAGTGAGATCAAAATTATAGACATTAAATAAATGTACAAATATTAATCAATAAACACTGCGAAGACTTATATTTACAATAGCTACTCGAAATTGCAACCGCTATTCCTGATACAAGTGTCACATCGTCAACGTAAAAATTCACGTATGTTTTGGAATATTTTGCATTTCGCCAGCAGCTACGGGATGTCTGGTAACTAATTCCCCATTGGAAGCAGTGAGAAAGTCGTATATGAGAGACTTCAGATGTCTCATAAAAAAATCCAAAGGAGATGGATTTGGTGACTTCCATTTCTTGGTGACTTTATGACTTCAGATGTCCCATAAAAAAATCCAAAGGAGAGGGTTTGGATGAGCATACGGGCCCATCCTCTGGCCTGGAAATTTGGCCTGCGAGTAAGCATGCACCCGATTTGTAAAATGAGCTGGCACCTCATCATTCTGAAACCGTATTTTACGGCGGAGTTTTGCCGGTGCACGCTCCAACAATTCAGCCAAGACTTGATAGCTAGCTAATGAGGGGCTAATGACTTCGCATGCGAAAACCGCAACTTTTGTATGCCCGCCTAAAAGAGTCATCTAGAACCGGAAATCGCCTTATAGCTCGTAACCACTGCACTTTCGACCACGCTTTCTATGATAAAAAGCGTCTGTTTCGGCGTGTTCGACCACCCCTTAAAGTTTTCGCTGTGCCTTCTGAATCACCCTGTATAATATTAACTCCTTCCCCTAGAATCCTGAATTATGGAGGTTCTACTGTAATTTGTGACAATATATTCAAACGTATTCTTTTCACAGAGATGTGCATCTTGTACAGATGTTAAAATTTTCTTAAGAAATAATTTTCTTAAAGATACCAGAATTTCAATTTAAATACTCAATTAGAACTTTATATATTCAAGAATAAAAATTTTGGAAACAATTAAAATATATTACAGAAAATTAGGATCGTCCGTCTCACTGTGTAAAAGATGTGTGTAAAAATTTATGTGTAAACATTAATTTTCTTTTGAAATACATTTCGAAATTAAAGAATATTTATGCAAGAGTAGATAAATATCATGTGGCTCTTTCCCCAAGGTTCTGGTATCTTTTTGGAAAACATCTCTGAGGCCTTGGAACTTTATTAGTCAAAGTGATGACCTTGGGAATTGTGATCACTTTATCAGCATGTCTTGTTAAATTTGTTGATTGAAACATTCTTGTTTTGTTAAATAAATCGAACACTACGCAGATTAAATTAAACAACAATATTAATCAACGTTTATTGGCGTAGTGATACCAGCGCCGATGTTATGGCGTGATTAGATGGTGAAACGTTCGAAAGAAAATAAATATTTCTGCGTTCGGTGGGACCTGAACCCACGACCTTCCACTTGCCGGGCGGAGGCTCTACCATCTGAGCTACGAACGACAATATCTAATCTCTTACGAACGTATATAAAGACTATTTACTGAAGCCAGTCATTTTGCAGGATGTGGTAGTACATGGGGTACTTTTTAAACCAAATTAAGAAAGGACCGGTAATAAATTGATCGAAATGCCCATTGGAGCATATGTATTTATATAAATCGAACACTACGCAGATTAAATTAAACAACAATATAAATCAACGTTTATTGGCATAGTGATACCAGCGCCGATGTTATGGCGTGATTAGATGGTGAAACGTACGATATTGTCGTTCATAGCTCAGATGGTAAAGTCTCCACCCGGCAAGTGGAAGGTCGTGGGTTCAGGTCCCACCGAACGCAGAAATATTTATTTTCTTTCGAACGTTTCACCATCTAATCACGCCATAACATCGGTGCTGGTATCACTACGCCAATAAACGTTGATTTATATTGTTGTTTAATTTCATCCGCGTAGTGTTTGATTTATTTAAATACATTGCAACGGGCATTTCGATCAATTTAATACCGGTCTTTTCGTAATTTGGTTTAAAAAACAAAACATGTACTACGCTGGTATCACTAAGCCAATAAACGTTGATTCATATTGTTGTTTAATACATTCTTGTTTGTCAAAGAGCTTCCACAACGGCGTCCCCTATAAAATTTATCGTTGCACTAAGGAAGTAAGGACAGCAATACATTAGAGTGCACAAAATCGAAGTTCACAAGAAAAAAGAAGAGAAAAAATGTTTATATATTTCCATGAACTTAAAAATAATTTGATTATTAACAAATGCACGTCTAATTTCTCGTTTGCCGATAATGTAAACACAAATCTTTATTTGCATTATCGCTTTTTTATTTGAACGGTAAATAAAATGTATGATATGGTGGTCGTTGATTTAATTTCTTTCCAGATAGCTGCTGCTCATATGATTGGCTTATGAAGTACAGAAATGAAGATTAATAGTGGAATAATTTTCCGTTGGCAGATTCAATCAAATCGAGATATTTCATATCGAGATATATCCGGATAGATGCAATTATTTACACGAGCTGATAATGATCCATAATTTATTAGGGCGATCCGTCAAGGCAGCAAAGGGGAAAGTCTCTGGTGTCTGAGAAAGCCCCTGCCGCCTAGAATTGGATATAATTAGTAGGAGTAACAAGTAAATAAAATGAAAAACTAATTGAGTACTACAGGTTTGGAAAGTATAAATTTAGAAGTGATATCATAACTCTCTCTCCAATAGACGTTCATGGATGAGTTTTTTGTATATTGAGCAAAGAAATAGATTAAATGAAGTTAGGAAAAAGATTCCACACCATAGGGCAGAAGAAACAGATACGTGGGAGTCCAAATTTCGCCTTTGAATACTCTGGTAGTAGATCGTTAAAATTTCTTGTAAAGTGGGAATGACCAGGAAAATTTCTTGTAAAGTGGAAATGAGCAGAAAATTTTCTTGTAAAATGGGTATGATGAGGAAAATGTAATGAAATAAAGCCAGAATGAGTTCCTTTTTGCATGCTGTTAAATATAAATATTTAAAGCTCTAATTTTTGCGAATAACGTGGATTTTACAGAAATAATTATTGGTGAAGATGGAAGTTTGAGGATAAATAGCTTTTCGATTAATAAAATTTAATTATCGCCAGTTATTTCAGCAGTTCTTGAAGGATAGGTTTAATAAGTTAGAGGAGAAATTAACTTTTGAAATCAATTAAGTCTAATAATCTTAGACTTGGAAGTGTTTTCACAGATTAGAAGGTAGTTGTAAAGAAAAGAAAGAAAACCAGAATAGTAAGATATTAAGATTCACGAAGAATTGAAGCGGGTAAGTAGTAATTGACGTTTCGAAGCGATCCAATATTTCTACAAATTTTGTGCAGATATTTTAAAATGTGAAAATCCAATTTAGTTTCAATGAGAAAGTTCGTATTTTATGAGGATATGAAATAATTTTATTTATACAAATATTATAATGGTCAGGGTCTATGTTTTTGCATGCTTTTTTTAGTCTTTGAGGTAATAAGTTCTAAGCAGTTATTTTAAAGATGTTAGTGAAGTATACAATATTTCCATTAATCAAATAGATTAGTATACTAATTTCAGTGATTCTGTTGAAGATACTAGTATCGTCAGTTAACACAAAGGTTTATAAAGAGTTTGTAAATGGAAGCTATCATGAAAACGTTGAAGAATATGGGCCCCCAAGATATATGCCTGTGGACACCCCAGAGTTTATGGCGTAAGGGAGAGCGGGAGCTATTGAAGTGCAAAAATCGTTTTCGGTTCGTGAAGTATTTTCTAAAAAGGGTGTCGAAGAAGCCACAAATACCGGGCAATGCAAGTTTAAAAATAATTTGTGATTAATTATATGAGAGCTTTTGATTAATTAAAGAATACGCCAACGGCAGGTTATTTGGAATCTATAGGTAGATAAACAAAATTGGCATCTGCAAGCAGAGCCTACTCAGTGGATTTACCATTAATGGATCCGAATTTATTTTGTTGAATTATGTTATTTGATGAGAAGCAAGAATGAGGGTTAGTAAAAAATAATGTCTCGAAATTTTTTGCAAAACTCTCCATTGTGAAATTGTCCCATGTTTGAATTGTCAGTTCTATAATCCTTGTTTTTTATTGAAATAATAGTAATGATTTCAAAAGCATGCGGCAATGTCCTTCTAGAAAAAATTAAATTATAAATATGAATGAAGAAATTTGGATCATATCTGGAGCATATTTTATAACAGGTATATTTTATAGTATATTATAACAGTATATTTTATATTTTACAACATATACAAACAGTATATTTTCATATATTATACAGTATATAATATTTTATATTATATTAACAGTATATATTATAGTATTATTATAAACAGTATATTTTTATTTTATAATATATATATAACAGTATATTTTATAACAGATGTGAATAGGTTCCTGTCCTGAGAATTTTTCTATTAATGTCTTTAAATTCCACCAATATGTCACGATTAGTGATCATGGATAGAAACAACGAATCTTTTACATGGTAATTAAAACAATCTTTATTGTAAATAACAGTTTGCTTTGATTCTTAATTAAATATGAGCGGAATTCAATAAACTAATTGTTAACTGTCGTAAGTATTTGTCTCTGAATATTGATGGTTTGCTTCCCGTCATTAGATATCCCGAAATTAGACTTTTAGTTTTGCCTAAAGGTCGTTGAGATTTAATTAGATAATTATCTGATCATAGTTAATTAAAAATACTATTGGGGTGTGAAATCTTGACCGATATTTAAATTTCATTTAATTTATTTCAATATTTACGAAATGCAGAAAGGTAACCTAAAGATGCACTTTAAAAGAATATAAAGAGCGGTTTTCTTTTAATCCTAATCTCACTCAGAAGTTGATTGGAAGTACAAGGGTATCTACTTCGTTTAGATCTAATTATTTTATTTGGCGTGAAAAAAATGTGTTGTATAATGATCAAAAATTCGGAAGAAAAATCTATAGGTGTCGAGCGCTGCTTAATATGAGAGCTACCAGTCAAAAGGTAAATGTTTATCCTTGAAGAGAACTAACTAACTTACTATTAGAAAGATCGCTAATAAGAAAACCATTATAAACTTTGGAGCAGTGCCGATTGTGGGTACTAATGGCAAGAGCGATTAGCAGATGATTGCTAATGTGGCGAGGAGGTATTTTAAAGGGTTGAAATGAGGTGATGGTTATGCAGTAATCGACAAAAGTTTTCACATTAGAATACGGGCATGAATCGTAGGGTATTTCGCAATAAATTCAAAAATCTAAACATATTAGCAAAACTAAAATATCAAACTGATTTATACAATTAATATTACTTTTTCTTAGAGTAATCGAGTTATATAGATATTTTAATAATGGATCTATGAACAAAAAGCGTGCTTTATTACACACCAGGTTGTTCAAAAGTTATGCTTGTGTACTAGATTTGATTTTTTTTTTTCACATTTCATAATTATGCTTTTTCAGTTCTTTTGAGAGTTTTTACAATTTTTGCAGTAGTTATTTTGTTGTGAATACTGCATTTTAATCATTACAAAATACGTAATATTATTTTAATTTTACGTTAGTTCATGCACTTTTACGTCATGCACGTTCATGCACATCACGTACGTCAGTAATACAGGGTATAGATCCAAAATAAACATAAATTCTTATTAAAATACTTCAATTTATAGCTAACTAAAGTAGGTAAATGATACATGCGTCTTGAATATTACTAACACCAACTTTTTATTATTATTTCCAACAGGGAGTTATTATCGATTCCTTTTAATATCAATTTAACCCATTTTATATAAACTACGTATATACAGGGTGTTCCTGAAATCTATCGACAAAATGAGAGAGGTTGTTGAGGACAAAAGTAAGACATATTTGCCCATATCCCCGTGTCCGCAAGGGGGCCGGTTTGGCTGTAGAGCGTAACTACTGTTCACGATCATGTCGTTGCTACGTAGCCAATTACATGAATTAAATACAATTTTGGATACACAATTTAAGTAAATGAGCTAATAATACAAAAGGGACAAAGAAATCCGGAATTCAGTTTCCTGTTCCTGATCTGTGTTACTATGTAGTGAAAATAAGCCTAAAACTGCCTTTTTTAACACACTATAGAAAAGTTGAGCACTGCCTTGTAGGCAAGACAAGTGAAGAACATAAAAAGAAATATTTTTTGTTCAGTCAATTTTTTCTCTAAAATTAGCCGTTCGTGCACTACAGTGAATTTAGTGTTTCCATCCACCGTGTTCGATGTTTCTACAAATGGCTACAATGCGCCATTTCAAGAATTTCTAAAATTATTTAATGCCAACGGACCTTGGGCTCTATTTGGCGACTTTCGGCAATCAGTTAAATTTACGGGAATTGTACGTGTAGATGGTCTCAACTAAATCCATGGTCGCATGAACTTCACTAAAATCCATGGTCGCAACTAAAGCGGCGGATTTAACACATAGAATTTTGGTGAATTTAACTGATTTTAGGAAGTCACTAGAATGAGCCCCACGTCCGGTGCAGATGGGTTGCATGTAAATGTATGAATCGGGAGTCCTGTTAAGGCATCGATCTGGTCTCAGAATACAATTATCAGTCTTGGAACGTACGTTTGTGGTTTAACAGCTCAAAGACTATGATAGTCATGCTGCACCGGAACCTACTGTTTTCCGAGGAATCTGAACCTCTTAAGGCCTAGGGAACCAAACCCCGGACTACAGTGAGCAGTGCGATCTTTATGAGATCTCTGAGTAAGCGTTCTTTGCACTGTTGGGAGTCGAACCCGGATTAACGGCGCACTAGGCGAACGCGTTACCACACTGCGCCACCACAGGTGCTCAAATATAGCTGGCCAATTTCTTCATATTTTAATAGGCTTGCTGAATTCGGATTGCATGGTGGTTGGTCCAAATAATAAGTATCATAATCGACTTTAATGATGAGCAGTGCGATCTTTTTATGAGATCTCTGAGTAAGCGTTCTTTGCACTGTTGGGAGTCGAACCCGGATTAACGGCGTACTAGGCGAACGCGTTACCACACTGCGCCACAACAGGACAGTCTTGAAACGTAAAATATACACGCAAACAGCAGACTTAGAATAAACAACTATTCAACAGCGTAGCAAAAGTTACTTTTATTTTTTATGCTTTTTCAGAGCATACATAAAAATACCATTGTAAATAAAAAAAAATACCTGCAATGCATACCATATAGAATAAAGATAAGTAAAAACGTGCAGAATCATTGGATGGTTCTTCCAATCTGTAACAGATGGACAACATCGTTCACTGGTACGTTTGGTGAACGAATTTGCTCATTTTTAATAAAGACGTATTATTACCTATTAACTTCTATATTTTTCTAACTTACCTGCCTACTATATTTTTCTAACCTATCTATATTTGTTCAACCTAGCTATATATTGTACTGTTCTAAATTAGCTGCCAAATACTGGTGATAAAATTTAATTCCAAATGTATTCATGCAGCTAAAAACACTTCAATGCCCTACCATTCAATGGTCTTGAAAGATTGGACAAAAGCATTGCTGTTACATAAAGTATTCGCTGAAAATTTAATAAAAGGTAACTTGCGGAAAAAACTGTATTTGATGGATGCGACTACACCACCCTAAGCAATTTCCTACACCAGAGAGCAAAAACACGTAATTTTGAAACTTTTCAACTACTTTTGCCAAAGACCTCCTCTTCTATTCGCATGGTTTGCTTTTCATAGCCTTAGTCTAAACCTTGAATAGTGTTTCAGCGAAGAAAAGTATCGGAGTTTTCTGCGGCCGATACAGTTTTTCTCCGGGGATAGTAAACAGAGGCAGGATTTATTGAGTGCAAATGGAGATAAACATCTCCCAAAAGAAAATTAGTGAGGGTTTAGATTTTCCCCAGGCTTTGTAGCGTCAAAACAACTGCCAAGATATCGCAAAACTGTTGGTTTATTAGTTGTCGCTTTCCACGTTTTCCTCGCGATCCTTCGTTAATAATTGCGACGATCGAATTCTTGTAGTTTTCCAATCTCCGCGTCTGGAATTATTTTTCTCTAAAGGAGGTCTCTGAATTTTTACGGAGAAGAGTGGACAGAAACCGCTTATTTTTTGATGTTTGGTTTCATCCTTCCTCTGATTTGTTTTAATATATCTGCTCAGAAGGCAACATTTATTTAAAACATTGATAGGAGGGAAAAGCCGTAGAAGAAGTATGAGAAATATTTTCATTTGACGTTGATAGAATTATGTGGCATTTAAGAAAGTTTATCCAGTTAGCAAACAATGATATAACAAGGCAATGAATACGATTAAATTTTAATCATTAGAAACGCTAATGGCAGTCCAAAAATCCACGTCATAGTTTCCAAAACGTGCGATATCGATACTTATATATATATATATATAAAAGTTTTCCTCGCCCATTCTTGGCGGAAACAGGCTTTGGGACGGGCAGAGCGCCATGTTCCCAAGCCTCTTTTTACATCACTTCTTAATGTGCCATGTCTAGAAACTTCCTGACAATGTGACACGTGTTTAGGATTGTGGCTTTTTGTATTTCAATGTAGGTGTTTGGGTCAATGTTGAGTATCTCCAAATTCGTCGCAAGCGTTTTTGGTACTATCCCTGTTGCTGAGATGACTAACGGGATGATGAAGATCTTTTCCATACCCCATATATCTCGTACTTCATGTCTGAGATCTTGGTACTTGGTGATTTTCGTTGTGTAGGTTGTCTGTATGTTATTGGTGTTGGGTACTGCTATGTCGATTAAGTACGTGGTCTTATTCGATTTATCGACGAGGGTTATGTCAGGACGGTTATGTGGGACTGTCTTGTCTGTTATGATTGCTCTATCCCAGTAAAGCTTGTGTGTTTCGTTCTCATGCATATATATATATATGTGTGTGTGTGTGTGTGTGTGGCTTGAAATATGTATTACATTTAATTACTTACCTATAATTTTGAAAAAATAA
>QLNU02015359.1:6320892-6335459 GCA_006491805.2 Dysdera silvatica | reverse complement strand
AACAAATTTCCTTCTTTTCCTTGATTCCTGGGCATGGGGGTTCATGAAAATCCCTAAATTTTCGAAGAAAGGTTTGGCATTGATGGTGAACCGGATGGTGTAATAAAAAATCATTCCTAAACAAATAACCCCATCGTGTCAGCTACTTGATCTTATTTTTAAGAGAAATAAAGTATATATCTTGTGAAATATATAGTCAAGAAAAAATATCTGAAGATAGAAATGAGTTCACAATATGAATAATATTATACGATTGCAATCTTTGATTCACTTTCAAATAAGCTTTAACATTTTTCGTCCTATGATTAAATATGCTTGGTTTGCATCGAGATTATCTGAAGATAAACCATACTGCCTTAACATATTTCAAGTTTGTTTTTCGCTAAGGCAAAATTCATGCCAGAAAATATCTCTCTGTAAAAATTGTACATTTATTCAATGTAGTTACATCTGAAAATATTTATGTTTTCCGTGCTTTTGGGATTTTCACATTATTGATTGGGGAAGATAATAAATTTCACTTAAATATGTAAAAACAAATAATATCACACTTTTCAAAAAAATGAACGTTTATAATTTTTTTGAATGCGCCTTCATTCCGTTCATTATAATAAGGTAATTTCAATTTCCCCTGTAATAATAGCCGTTAAGGTCAATTACCGTAAAATATTCGCCAAATCTACAATCCATATTACGTTATTTTCCAATTTGGCCCCGGTTTTTAAATCCACAAAATTGATTAATGACAATTTAGAATAAAAAAATTAGGAAACAAATGTCGAATGAACTTACATGAAGTACATAATACAACAAAAGTTTTGAAAATAATCATTCGGTAGGAAGATATAGCGATTTAAAATGTTAAGGAAAGTTATGATTTTTGAATTTCCGGGACCTCTCACAACGACATCAATGGCCACTATGAAGAAAGCTCGAATAGGTGTCTAATAATTTTTACAAGTTTTCTAATGGCACCACTCTTGTTAAAATCCGCGCCGTGCACACAGGAACCAGTAACATAGAGTATTTTAAAATTATTGGGGATCCCAAGCACATATTATGCACACTTATTTATACATTACAGTATATGTAAAATTGCAATTTATTTCAAATTATTAGAGGGGGGTTCGGACCCCACGGGCCCCTATAACTCTACGCCTATGCACGGAACATTCTCTTGTAATAGTGGCAAACAACAAAAATTACTAATTTGTAAGGAGTGTTCAGCCGATTCAAGAATTTAACAATGTTTTAACACTACACTGTAAATACATAACAATGTAATAAAATGCTAAAGGCGCTTTTTTCTTGGATGCATACATTTTGAGGTGGAACAATGTGAAACGTCATGGACTGATTCAAATAATAGGAAACCAATGAAAGTATTTTCTTAGAACGCGAAATGAGCTTCCATAGTTTCTCTTTTCAGAGTTTGATTTCTGCGTTTGTTGCATCGTAAAATATGCACACGTAGGAAAACGCGCCATAAGGAAGATGAGAAGGTTCTTTTGCAAAACGTTAAAGAAAATCAAAAGAGCATCAGTACTGAGACAAAAAAAATCTGTTGTTAGGAGTCTTTCAAAGGAAGAAAAATAAAAAAAGCTGAAAGTGTTTTATTTTGCAAAACTTCACTAATATTTTAAATACATAAATGAAAACTTAATGCATTTAAGTGATTTGTTTTTATCTGAACTTTCAGAAGACTTACCACAGATGCCTAAAAAAACTTAAAATTCAAAAGGATTTGAAAATCAATAGCGTATTGAGCACTATATTTATGTTGAAGTTTGAAATTTAGCCAGACTAATAACATAGGTGGATGTAAAAAATGAGAGGTTGTCATGTAACTATGTATGTAAAAGTGTTTTATACGTTTATGGACCAACATATTGCAGAGGTTTAAAAAAAAGCACATTATGATCTGGTTTTTTTTTGTATATAATTAGGAATGTTCACGGGTTCTTTATGTATTCTAAAAAGATTTTGTCTTGCAATGTATGTGATATTAGAAATATTTATCGCAATTTGTGAGTTGTTTTTTACATAGCCAATTATGTAATTATGTTCCATGTGCAAACATCTAATGTAAAACATATGAAAGTGAAAGCTTCAGACGACACGATCAACGAAGTGCGTTACAAAAATTTTAATTAAGTTAAAAATATTGAAATCCATTCTTAATTAAGAATAATTAAATGTTAAAACATTTTATTAATTAAAAATAGGTAGTAAAATGTCTGAGAACGACCACATCCCCCAATGATGTTGTCTTGAGACTAATGTTTTCCTATAGGTTTGACGCTAAATTTATCTCTTCCCAGAGACCATCAAAAAACATTCTTCCTAAAGAAAGGAACACGTTTCAGCAGTGGCGCATTGATAACTCCGTCAACCGCCGCAAGGCCGGGCCACCAGGAAAAAAGAGACCCCCTTTTTTTATCTTCATTTACTTTCCATAAAATTTATAAGTAAAAGATATTATATTTTTTGGTTAATAATTATTTTTTTTAATCTTTAGATAAAATATAAAATAAAATGAACGCTTTCCAATTGTGGCAAACTCATTACGCATATTTGCTTTAGCTGTTTTCATTGCCTTTAAAATCGAACTCAACAACCGAAAATTATAAAATCTAGACGCGTTTTGAAGATATAGTTTATGCTTTGCGCCAAAATTCCTATCTCATGTAACGGTGACTATTAGACATGTGTTCTGTTTAAAATATTATAATGCGTCGCCGGTTAATTTCTTATAGAAGACACAACAATATTATATATATATATATATATTCATATACAAATTAATTTTTCAAAAGGCGGCCCCAAAAGATTATTGCGGAACACGGTCCGAGATTTTCCGTTAAGCCACTGCGTTTTAGATTGATAAATGGAGAGAGAGGGCGAGAGAGAGAGTCATTTAACTTCCTGTTTATTTTCTGAAAATAACTGGATAAGTACTGGTGAATTCAAGGAAAATATGACCTTTTCCTTGAATGGGGAATATTCGAAGGACTAGTACACGTTTTCCTTAAATTCTTATCGTTCTGCAGAAAAAGAAGAAGCTCACTTTTGTGCTCAGTTTTGCGAAGGAAGTCTATTTGTCAGTTCTTTTGAGCGTTTTATTTTCGGCAGCAAAAACTGGAGGAATTTTAATCATAGAGCCGCAAATAATGATTATAAATAAACAATAAAATGAGGATTACGATGAAAATTGACTGAAATTGTTTAAATATAAAATAAGGCAAACAATACAATGATCAGAAGTATTTTTATGGAAATTGTAATACTAAACCTCGGGAATAAAGCAAAGACAGAAAGAAAAGTATTGTAGTTTTACATTTTGCATGTTAATGTGGCCCAAATTTTACTGTTCAAGTACGTGTAAATTTATTTTTTTTTGTTTAATTTTAGGTTAATTAACCCCTCAAAACTGAGCTCATTATGAGACCACCTCTTTTAGTAACCGCTTTTTCATTAAGTCATTAAAATTAAAATGGTCGTCTTAGCGACGTTTCCATATACGCTCAAGTAAAGTAGTTTCATCCTCAAAATATTTTATATAAAATAATTATATATAATATTTTGTGAATTCCATTTTACGTTAGTTTATATGATTATTATTAATATTATATAAATATTTAGTTACTCTCTTCTTACATAAATGCCGTTTCGTATACAGTAAAACCTGCCTAAAGTGACCATCTTCGGGACTGGACTGCATGCCACCCCAGACAGGTGGTCAATACACAAGACAGATTTTTGGCATAGGCAATGTGAAGTCCCTACTAGTTATCTCTTATAAAAAAACAGTCACTTTGTACAAATGGTTAAATTATAAAGGCGGTCACTTTATAGAGTTTCACTATATATATATATATATACATCTTTTACCACGTGCACAAATGTGTACAAGTGTAGATTTCCGAATAAAATCAAAATCTAAATTAACAAATAATCTATTGAAAGGTGAGATAAAGGAAATAAAAAATGTTGTTCGAACTAGAAAGAAAGGAAAATCCTCAAAATAGGGATTTTGAAAACCATTAATGCCAAATATTCGTTTTTTCCAACTCCGCAGAATGCGAAAGTTGCCTGGAAAAGAAATCGACGCTCTTGGGAAATCGAGCCTTGTGAAAAACTGCGAGATACACCTAATTCTTTCAAAATAAGTTTTAATTGAGAGGAATTTATTTAAGAAGCTATTGAAGTGGGAATTCTTAATTAACTGGTATTTAAATCTTTAATTAACGCTAATTTAGGGCAAAGGCGAGCTCGTGGCAAAAGTTGTTAGCGAGAAGAAAAAGCGGGTTCGCTTTCTGTTATCTTTCTTATCAACATAGCCTAACGATAAACAAATTCGTTTAAGCAGCGTTTTTTTTTGCCGCTTATTAGAATCGAAACCTTAAAAATACTCTTTACATTTCTTCCAGTGCTAGCGGCGTTTATCGCTGCAAAGCTCTTGTTACTAGGAAATTGCAAAGTATAATTACTTTGTTTATGCCGAGAGCTTCGTTAAATATCTGATTAAGTTTCATTAGAATCATGCGAGAGATTGGAATAAAGATAATAATCTCGAGAAATTTCTTTAATAATGCTGCTGAAATATGTAAAAGCAGATTCGCACGTAACAAGGTATTGCAAGATTATTGTAACACTTTCGAGAAAATTTTAAAAAAGAACTTGCATCATCACCAAATTTTCTTTGCAAATATTCATCTTATTTCCATTTGCATTGTAACGTCATAGATTTCTCCTTTTGAAGGATCTTCGGGTAGCGTGGTGGTCAAAGTACCGAAACAAAGTCATAGATTACAAATTCAAAGTTTATTTACAAATTTACAAAATTATTACTGGGTTACATATTACTCGTTCTCATTCAATATTTGGGAGTACAACAATGCCTGAGCCATGAATGGGTTAACTGCAACTTCCAAAATATACCGGTTGTCGAGAGATCAGCTGCTTATAACAAAAAACAACCAACGACTCCAGATGAACTAAATTAACTATTTTATAGTTTTCCATTCACGTTCAACTTTTTGAAGCACGAGTCTGGAAATATCAATTGTCGTTACATAATAAAAAATAAGTCATAAATTTAATGAAATTATCACGTGAATGTATTTATCACATAATAAAATCGTCACGTATATGAAATCATTGAAATCATTCACGTATATGAAATCATTGAAATCATTCACGTATATGAAATCATTGAAATCATTCACGTATATGAAATCATTGAAATCATTCACGTATATGAAATCATCGAAATCATTCACGTATATGAAATCATCGAAATCATTCACATATATGAAATCATTGAAGTCATTCACGTATACGAAATTATCACGTGAATTTATGACGTATTTTGGAATATATAATAGTAATGCACTAGCCATGCACCGAAATCGGCGACGTCACAGCATGCTTGTAGGTCAGAGTGTGAACACACAACACATGATCCAAAATACACTCTATAATAAAAAAATTTACGCATTACGAAAACGTTGTCCGATTGCGATAAAAATTAGTGGATATGAAGAACATACATAGAAAAAGAAATCATTAAAATTTCAGAACAATTGAATGATTTATTGCAGAGTTTGACCGTTACAAAGGGAGGAAGTCAATAAGGCGTTGGTCCACCTCTGGCCTGGATGCAAGCTGTCACCCGGCGTGGCATAGACTGATAAAGATCCCGGATGGTGTCCTGCGGAATTTCTTGCCAAATTGTCTCCAACTGTCGGGCTAAATCGTCAACATTCCGGGATGGTTGCAATCGCCTTCCCATAGCGTCCCAAATGTGCTCTATGGGAGAGAGATCAGGAGACCTAGCTTGCCAAGGAAGTGTTGGGCAAGCTTGAAGACAATTCATAGCAACACGTGCCGGGCATTGTCTTGTTGAAACGTAAGTCCAGGGTGTCGCAAAAGGAACGGTAACACAACCGGTCGTAGAATGTCGTCTACGTACCGCTGTGCTGTAAGTGTGCCAGAAATGACCACCAAAGGGGTCCGGCTATCAAAGGAGATGGCATCCCAGACCATAACGCCCTGTTGTGGGCATGTGTGGCGTGCGATAGTAAAGGCAGGATCCCCACGCTGCCCTGGACGTCTCCAGACACGTCTGCGGTTGTCGTCAGGACACAGTTGGAAACGGGACTCGTCACTGGAAGCAGAGGGTCATGTTAGACACATGTGTGCGGGCCACACGTTGGATAGCTGATAACGACGAATCCGGTGCTGTGACAGCTGCTCTGACAATTGCTCTGTCTCCCCATTCTGTTTTAGCCCTAGGTCGACCGCTGCCATCCCGACGCTGACATCTGCCGTTGTTGACCCACTCTTGCCAGCACCGTCCAATCGCCGCATGGCTTCGACCCACATGTCCAGCGATTCTTCGATTCATCCAACCAGCCTCTTTCAATCCAATAGCATGACCTCTTTCAACCCGTTATCACGATCTCTTTCAATCCGATAGCACGACCTCTTTCAAACTCTGACATATGCTCGTAATGAGCACGAATCTTTCGGCGAGGCATTGTTACAGTCGACGTAAGATATCCGCAGTCAAAATGCAACAGAAATTTTGACCACATATTGAGAATCGCTCCTTATATACACCTGCTGAATGCGCAGTTCCGATGCGCTGGAGTTCCCGCTATTCATTAATTGGACACCAAATTTTAATCATTTGCATTGTTACGGCAAGCCTCCCGTGTTTCCTAATATCGCTAACGCCCTCTATGTACGCGTCGTTATCTGCGTCGCTTCTTCGGTCAGAGCCGAAGCGTGTAACACTTTCTAGAACCTGCCGACTTTATGTTGAAATAAAGACTCTTCGTTTTTGTTAATACGGTCCATTTGTTACTTAGTACAGCCCATTTACTTAGTGGTGGTTTCGTTAATCACAAATCTCTAGTAAAAGACATGAATGCGCGGTCAAAATGTCTTTGCATACGAAATTTCATTACAATCGGACAACTCCTTTTTTCGGGGGGCCCCGATTTTTTTGTTATAGGGTGTATATGGGGAATACAACATTCCCTTTCAATTGTCATCGCAAATATTTCGCATAGTACCGGCTTTCACTTGTAGTTCCGTACACACATTGGCATTGAATATACAAGAAAACAACCTTTATCGGCCTAATCTAAACATTGATAGCCTACGAAAATGAGGCATACAAGAATGGGCCATGGAAAATATTTAAAGTGTAATAGATTACAATTGAGGTGCGATGACGCGTTAGAAAAGAAATCCGCGTGATCCGTAATAAGGGAGAAAATAGAAAACAATTGAACAGAATTAAGACAAGATGGATGTATAATAGTTTTTTTCCCTTGTGTTTCTCAGAGCTGAGAATAAGGATTATTGTTTTTTTAGATAACCCCTCAATTTGGAGTGTGCGCGTTATAAAAGTGAACAAAACATCAGTCAGCGAAATTGAGCTACGTTTCGATAATTAAACATTTTATACGATTAAATTCTTCAATAAGTTTATTTGCAAATTTGGAAAAAAGAACGATATATTTATTTTGTTTATTTATCGTTTGAATTTTATAAATATATTGATTTAAAATATTGTTATTAGGATAAATGAGATCTGTCTATAAAGATATTCTATAGTTCGTTCACGAAAGTAGTCCGATGTTTCCGTTAGAATTAACAGTAGCTGACGTCACAAATTACCTATCCGATTACAACAGATGGGGGAAGACATCATTTCAGAACTGGCTTTTTAGCGAACGTTTGTCTGCGCGAAAAGTAGTTTCGAAATGACGTCCTCTCTTCTACTGAAATCGGCTAGGCCGTTTGGGACGTCAGCTCCCGTCATTTTTGACGATACCATCGGATTACTTTTCATGAACGAACCAGTGGCGTATCAAGACTATTGTGGTCCCTGGCCGTAAAAATTTCGAGGCTTTGAGACCCAAGCCCTAAAACAAAACAAAAAATATTGTGTAAGGAACTGAGGACTTTTTCGGGAAGATTTCAGTAGTAAATTTTTAGTGAGTTCCTTAAACCGGCAATATGTAACTAATAATAAACTCAACGTTTCAAGAAAAATCAGATATTTATTCAAAAAATTTAATAGTAATAAATTACCTTAGTGCTTAAAAAATGTTTTGTATATAAATTTGTGTCTTGATTTCTCTTTGGCAGATTCATCAATTACTTTTTGCAATATCTATTTCATCCAAAATTTTTTGTTCTAGGTATAATATGGCCATGTTGTTCAATCTGTCTTCTCCTATCGTACCCCTTAAATGGTTTTTAACGTATTTTAAAACTGACAAAGATCTTTCACTTGATTCATTTGATATTGGCATTGTTAAAAATATTTTCGAAATAATATCTACATTAGGAAAAGTTCCACTCTCTTTGTACACTTCGAACTATTATTCAATAGCACTTCTGGCTATTTATTTATCAACACTTCTGATTATTTATTTCTCCTTTTTAAACAACATATATTAATATTCTTTGCAAATGTTCTTGCAAACTTCCTTTATCATTTATAACTTTTTAATGTCACTTGAGATATTTTATTAAGCTTCCAAACGATTTTTTTTACCATCTATATAGTTATTATTTGTCGAACTTCTGTAAAAGTAGAATAAATAGTACTTACAATTCGATTGGGATTTTTACGTCCCGGTATCTATATTCAAACGATAAATACTCGCAGATAAATACTTCAATAATAATGGTGCACCAATAATCCCATTGATTGCGTACCCCATAATACGCAAACACTTTCTTTCCTTTTCAAGTTTTGTTCATTCTATAATAAGGATTATATTTTAAAATAATAAAAATAGTTCAAAGGAAATTTTAGAAATCTATCAATCGGAGCAGAATATAAACGTCCCCTCGTCCTCGAAGATTTATCTAGAAACTTCGACTTTTGCGCGGAAATATTATTTAAACAATGATTCAATAGCATCCAATTACTTTTTAGCATTCTTCTAGAGGCCAAATTAAAGTCTTTCCTCCCTTTATCTTTTTATAAGAAAAATGGCGTTGTTGAGAACAGGGTTTCCGCCATTATAATTTAGTCTCATTTAATTCTAAAATGTCGCTTATTTAATTATACATGATGAAACTACAAATATGATTAGAGATTGGATTATATGCACTAAAAGAACAGCAAATTATGAATACAAATATCCACATATATGCATTTAAAATGAATAAACATGCACTTAAAAATATATATAAAATTTTTTAATGCTTGAAAATTTAATGTCCAGTATTTTAAAACGTGTGGATATATTATTAACCGCCAAGTAGAAAAATTCGATATACATTAAATCATACGTTTTATACATCGCAAATTCTATGACTATATATCAGAGCGTGTCTCTCGTTGTTCTAAACCAGCGGTTCTTTAACTTTCCTAGACTACGGACCCCACCCCCCTTTCAGAGTTCACTCACCCTCGCAGACCCCCAAGAATTAACTCAAAGTTTAAAGCCCGGAATTTGCATCATATGTATTTATTTCTAGTGTTTCATCATTGATTTTCACCTTTTAATGAAGGAATTTTTCGTCCCCTCATAATTTATTCTTAGCATTAAAGAGTAATTGCTCTTGTTTCGGTATTTTTTCGAATCTTTGTGGAACACTGGGAGGGTCTCGAGGACCCCCCCTGTTAGGGTCGCGCGGACCACAGTTGAAGAACATCTGTTCTGAATAGTTAAGCTTTATCCTCTATAATATGATAACATTTTTATGGCCAAAGGGGTCCTTTCTAGAGCTACAAAAGATATTAACCAGCACTTATAAAATTTTTGCGGGTTGTCTATCACAGATAGTTTATCGATGATGGACTCATGTCTATCGCTAAGGGAAAATGATGTGAAATTTTGGAAAAAGTGTTTGTTTTAATCCGACCTTCAATCAAATGCCAGCCAAACACCGTCCAACTAATCTTTGGTTTTCTTAACAAGGTTGGTAGCTGTAATTCAGCTACAACAACATTTTAGCACCCAAGGGCCAGGGTCTTCAACCCACGGTCAACTAACATATTTTATGTGGCCCGCCGGCTCATTTAAAAATACAAATTGTTTCACACAAAAATGACGCCGCTTTCTTCCACTGAATCCTAAATCTATGTATTTTATTCCATTCACATTTTCACATTTCATAATAAATATCTTAAAACACTAGAAATCTGAGTAATACGCGGCCTTCCCTCAATAGTGTTTTCTAGTTTAGTTTTCTAGTTTAGTTTTCAAGTTTAGTTTTCTAGTTTAGTTTTCTAGCACACATATGGGGACGAGAGGTAGTTTTATTGATTTGCAGTGCAACAGTGATTTAAAAAAAATTCATCTTAGGACATTGAATTCTATTCTGATCCAGGAGGGGATCATTGCGCCCCCTGGATTCACCTTTGTCCAGTCCTAATATTGCTGGTATAGTAGTGCGGCCCGCAGCCCAAAAATAATAAGCAAAATTGGCCCTTGGACTGAAAAAGGTTGAAAGCCCTTGACCTAGGGCATAACTATAACGTGTACATTTACGAATTCCATTGCCTTTCCACTCAGATAAGAAGTAAGAAGAAAGTTCAACTTTAGTATTGTGGTGAAATTTTTCGGATGAGGAAATAATAAAATTCTTAAAATTACTAAAACCCTTAAAATATGCATTTATTCTGGAAATTCATCGTTTTTGTGCATTTATATTCAAAAACACTAAAAACAGCTAAAATATGCAATTTCATATAATCCGGGCTCTAGTTATAACAGTAGCATTTAATCTGTCTGCATTCATTGTTGGACTTATATAATTTTTAATTAAGTTTAATTTAATAAAAAAAGTCTTGTACTTACATACGTGAATAATATTAAGTATTGCATCTTTCGCTTTTTGTGTTGTGGTAGTTTTTAACTAAGAATATTTCGAGCTTGGGGCCCCTTGAGATTCAGGGCCCCTGGCTGTCGCCAGCCGCTTGAATGAACCAGCCACTGGAACGAACTATAGAGACCTGGTAAAGATAATGTTATAAGGTCATACATGATACCTTCTCTACCTATTGCTTTCGCGAAAAATATCATCATGATATAATCACGGATATCACTCCAATATATGGTACCTTCTTATAGACTGTTAGAGTAATTGTTCTTTTGTTTTCAAAACTCACTACGATAAAAAAGGTTCTATGTTAATTAACTTTTAATATCAAAAATAACTTATAATTGCTTTTTCAAACTTTCGATATTGTATAAATGTTTTATGATTTGTAGTCGTTCATTTGCATGCTCAGTTGTCCCAACAAACTGAGTAATGTGATACAGAGTAATCTTAGTGATTGCTTTTAAGAGCAATTGCAGGAATACATTTCCTTCTTGAAAGCGATTTAAAGCTCGACACTGATCGACTCGAATTTACTAGTGTCGGAGTCTGGAGCATTTTCACTGAAACAAAATCTTTTATCGAGCCGGATAAGTATAGATTAAAGGATTACTTTGAGGTCTTTCTTGGACTTCTAGGAGCTAGATCGATTCATTCCATGTCAAACAACTCTTTGTGCAGTAATGGCACGGTTTTATACATTTGTTTTCTCTTTGTATTTCCTTCTGCCCTGTCCAAGATTTGAAATGGCTTTCAATCAGATGTCACTTGCTATTATTTTCTTGATAGAATGCGACATTTATTATAGTCGGGATATATAGAGGGAAATGAAGTTTCGGGTAACCTGGTGATAATTTATTTTGGCCACTTTCTGAGAGGGACAGAGTGGCCAGAAAATGGAAGGCAGGTTTTCTCCGCAGCGGGTTTAACTAGCGACCAAACGAAATATTCAATTCCTTTTTTATTATAACAACTTTATAACAATTCCACATTGTTTCTCATAGTATGTATTCCATACAATATTAATTTCAAATTACATATAATTTCCCAGCACCTTTAATATTATAGTAAATGTATAACGACACACTGCGCAAAATATTAAATAAAATTAAACACATTATCACAGTTTAAATAAATATAATGGTTTATAGCTATTTCCGAAGCGCGTTTAGGCTTCCTTCTTCAGAACCCTAGTTACACTAACGTGGTCCACATACTGGAAAGTTTACTGATGTCAAATTGCTAGTTATAAATTAGTTCGGGTAAACCAGTTGTGGGTCCGTAGCCGTGTCTTTTGCTATGGGACGAATGAAGTTTCTCCAAATAGTGGACATATAATTGAACGAAAGCTGATCGTTAACAATAGAAGAGGAAT
This sequence comes from Dysdera silvatica, assembly GCA_006491805.2. Taxonomy (NCBI): domain Eukaryota; kingdom Metazoa; phylum Arthropoda; class Arachnida; order Araneae; family Dysderidae; genus Dysdera; species Dysdera silvatica. The sequence goes on along the minus strand of QLNU02015359.1, from coordinate 6,323,224 downwards.
GCGAAAGAATATGGAAGGTGTTGCTTGCGTCTGCACAACGCTCTAAATCCAGGAGTCGAATTAATCGTAACGAAACAAATTTCAATTACAGATATTTTATTCTAATAACAAATATGTCCAAGCAAGAGAAAACATATACAAAAAAAAACTATAGAATAAATAGAAAGTACATTTTTTACGTTAGTACGAGAGAACGCTAATAATGTTGAAAGGAAAAATGCAATAATACAATACAATAAAATAAAAAGAGAAGAACTTCACTCACTGAATGAAACAGAAGGTTTCAAAGAAATTGAGGTCGGGTGGTGAAAAAACTTTCTATGTTAGATGGGCCTTGTCAAAAAATTTATAGCCAACTTCCCAGGCGTGTTTGGCCAAAGCAGATTTTTCCAACACGATAAACACGATTACACTGATATGAGATGGAGTAAATTCTCCAATAATTGCAATGAGGAATAATGTTCTTCAATTTGGAATAATTGAGTTTGCTGATTGGAGTAAAAGTGACATTGAAATTAAATTTACGGAGAATGGAAGCAATTTCTGAAGAAATTTTTGGAGCAAAAAGAATGTCGATAGAATTATAAGGAAAGGAATCTATAGAGAGTGTTTATATTGGTCAAACACGACGGGCACTTCGATTTCGTCTTAAAGAACATGAAGCCTACGTGCGTAAACAACAACTGGAAGAATCTGCTTTGGCCAAACACGCCTGGGAAGCTGGCCACAAATTTTCTTTCGACAAGGCCCATCTAATAGAGAAAGTTTCTTCACCAGCCGACCTCAATTTCTTTGAAGCCTTCCATATTCTTTCATATTTATTTTTTATTGTTAACGAAAAGCTTCCGTTCAATTCTATGTCCTCTATTTGGAGAAACTTCATTCGTCCCATAGCAAAAGACACAACTACCTGTATTCTATAAGCAGACACAACTAACTGTATTCTATAAGCCCTGCACAACCACGGACCCACAACTGGTTTACCCGAACTAATTTTGGACTAGCAATTTGGCATCGACAGTCTTTCTAGCACGTGTGCCACATTAGTGTAACTAGGGTTCTGAAGAAGGAAGCCTAAACGCGCTTCCGAAATAGCTATAAACCATTGTATTTATTTAAACTGTGTTAATGTGTTTTATTTTATTTAATATTTTGGATTGTGTGTCGTAGAATCTTTACTATAAATTCGCCATTACGCGCTGTACGACTTTTATGATGTCACTACGTGTTTGAAAGTAATTTCACCTTTTCGTACGGGCAACCATGCAAGTCCTATCAATGAGATCTGTAAAATTCGTTCATTGCTGGATATGACTCTGTTCGTCGGGTCTTAATAAGTTTAATTCGGTTTTCGTCTTCGCTGCTGACGGATTACGTTTTCCACGTGTTCTTCTTGGTGCCGGACTCAAACGTGTTGCCTGTAACCTGGTTGACCTTTCAAGATATTTCTTCAGCACGGTCAGTAATTTACAATTATTTTTCACTGCCTTTATCATGTCGCTCTCCGTTTCATCGTGGTTACAGGATCTAAACAGATTTTCTAAACTCCGGGTTTGAAGATGTAAACAACTTCAACATCTTAAATTCCTCAAAAATTGTAGCGGTCATTCCTCAGTTTATCCAACTGAAATTCAGTTTAAATTCTGATTTTCCTTTGAATAAGACTCTATTTTCTTGTAAACTAAGGATTTTGTGTACCATTATCAAGCAAGTCCGGGCAAATTTGGCTCGCATCGAAGAAGAACTGTACCCGCTCCATCTCAAACTGTCTGCAGGTGTATCTAATTTTAATTCTTTTGATCAGAAAAGCTTTGAAAAATGTTTGGTTATTTCCGCGCACCTTCATTCCAGACATTCAATCAAATTTTCGAAGCTTATTAATACTCCATAGGCCACCCAACCACCAGTAATTCAGAAGGCCTGTTCTTACCCTTTCTATTGTCCCACTTTCGGAAAAACAACAGAAGCTATTGTCTTTGAACTCTAATTTTTGCATTTCAAAACCTGTTCATCCTAAAAGATTTATCGCCCCTGTGGAGCCTACTCTACAGTTTAGCAAAACCAACTCCGGCCAAAAAAAAGGTACTGACATCTGGTGGGGAAAGTTTGTCCTCTAACCCCAAATCGAAACCTAACATTCCGATCTCAGATCAACGCGTGATCAAGGATTTGTATTCAAACGATAATTTGATTATCACTAAAGCAGACAAAGGCGGGCAGATAGTAGTTATGGACAAAGAGAAATACATTGAAGGAGTCGACAACCTCATCAGTGAAGGTCCTTATAAAGTGCTCAAGAAAAATCACTTTCCTCTCAACTCTCTAATGTCAG
>QLNU02015359.1:6283994-6314494 GCA_006491805.2 Dysdera silvatica | reverse complement strand
CCCGCTGCTGAAATATTTTACGATAGTAGATAATGGACCATTATTTAGACTTTTCTTTATCAAATGAAGGAGAAAATATACGTTAGTGGGAGTTCAATAAACGTCTATTTCCAAAATTTCTCCTTTGATTTGAATGATTTTATGGTTTTTTATTACGGCAGTTTTGTGAATTGTACTTTTATTTGATCAAAATAGTATGGCAAGTATGAGAGAAAATAAAGAAAATGAAAGTAGTTTTATTTTTTAATCCAAATACGTATATTCAAAAACCTTAAGTAAGTCATATTTCTCAACGACATCTCCATACTTTTGTGCACTTAACAAAAACTACAAGCCAAAGTATGCCCTCAGGAAAAATACTTTTATCAATTTAGAAGCAAGTGGCATTACTTTCATTCAAACTCAAACTGAAAAGAGTCTGAAACAGGAACTGCTTATGATTTACTTATTTCTTAACACGCTCTTTTACTGTGCGAAATTCTGGGTTTAAACCACCATTTGTATCTATTGCTTGTCCCTCGTTTACATATCCGTAATCCGCAGTTAAAGTGCGTAAGTGATATAATTTTGAATCTCTTTGAATAGAGTATATTTTGGGGAAACATGACCTTATCTCTTTATGCACCGTACAACAGAATTAAAGCTGGCCCATTGGATTGCCCTCTAATTTACAGAAAGAAAAATTGATAAAAAATACAACAAGTACTGGATACAAGCCAAATCCAAGCCCGTTGTTTCCACGTGATAGGCAAACACCTCATCTTTGTATCATCGTAAGCCTGTAGTTTTAATTTTGATTTATCCAACATGGTCATTCCGTACCAGTTTTTCTCGAAGGGCAATTTATTTTATCACTGCAGTCTTATTTCCAGTGCCTTACAGTCAAAAACATTTGCTCAATGTGAAAGAGTATGTGAATAAGCGGTAAGAAAACTTCGTGTTTTATACATTTTTCGCAGAGAAACCTTCGGCGAATGCTATTGTTATATTTTTCATCTTGTTTTTGTGATCAGTTGTTGTGAGATGGTAGAAGATTTTCTTCTCAAGGTTCAAGTTTTGCTAGTTTACAGCCAGATTTTGCAATTTGGCTAAACTTTTATTGAGTTTTATACAACGCATTACTACATTTCAGGAACTGCTGAGGTTTCACAAAATATTCTTGTTTTGTATAAATTGGCTACTCAACATAAATTTGAATCTTTAAATCGCTATTTCTATGTTAACTGCTTTTGTTTGAACATCGTAGAATGTGAAAATAACGTACACATTTTTTCACCAGAAAATGATTATTTTACTTGATAAGACGTAAGTTTGGAACTGATCGTTGGGGTATGTATTACGCGTCGTCCTTTAATGTGAAGCACACTATCTCCTTATGGTGCATTATAAAATGCAATAAAATGTCATGCAAAGTTCTTATCATGTACATAAGCATGTATATAAGATGATTCAGAATAGATATTACCTCAGTTACCTTTTATTCCTTAGTGGTAGAAAGAAATTCTAAGGGGGAACAGTATTCGAATTATTTAAGAATATTAAATATTACTTTAATGAGAATATGAGAATTTTTTTTATTCACCGAAGTGCTTTATTTCGACTTACAGTGAAAACAACTCTGGAAACATTGACGTTAAGGAATATATGTTGATAAAAACAAAAATTTTGAAATTTCACAGCCTTTTTCTTTAAATTTCATTTTGCGTTACAAATTCATGGTTTTCCAAATCTGCATTTATTTTTCCGAATTTTTGTTTATCTTTTGAGTTATTCCCCATTAAGCGTTCCACTCTCGTTTTTAATATGGACCTCTACACTAGGAAAGCTGTTTGAATTGTTACATTAATGAGTTTTAGTTTGTTAATTTGAATATATATTTATCCCATATTATTTTGTTTTATTTCTAATAATTCAATTTTATAATTCAACCAAAAAATATTGCTCGTGAATATACCCTCATCTGCAACGTCCAAATTAGGTACGCAAACTTTAAATACGTTTCCTTCAGAACTTTTGGTAAGGTACTGGTGAATGTGATATTTCTACTTCGAATGATGTCTATACTTACAAAATTATAAAACTCTATTATACCCTATGAATGTGCTCCCGGATGTATCGAAATGGTAAATATTTGCAAAAGCAAATAATTTCTAATTTCTCCACGTAAACAAATTTTCTCTAAAAAAGTGATTTTTACATTTGGAATAATTAAAAAATATATATATGTAACAAATATATGATTCCGGTGCATTCTATGGAGACAAGTACATATGATTCCCACTTATTTTTAAATTATATCCGCAAACTCAATAATTTAAAAATATCGCCTTTGGAATTACCTGCTAATTACCAAATTAATTATAAAACAATTAGCAAAATTCTTGCAATTTTTCTTTATTAATTGAAAGTATACTAATTACAAATATTAATATATTGATAATTAAAAAAACTTTCCTAACGTATAAGTATATTCTGAGACAGCCTGCCTATTATATGTTTCTCCAAATATATGAAAGAGTATCAATCTTTCCATATTTTTCTCCACAAAGGGATCTTAGCTGATTATTACCGTTATAAAATTAAATCTTCAAACATAATAATATGTTTTACAAATCTATACAAAAATATTTGCTTTATCCTTGTAAATTTTTGAGATACGTTCCATGGAGTACATTGCCACAAGTGTAAGAAAATATTACATATAATAATAGATTCAAATTAACGTTTTTATATTTACGAACTTACTTGATCTATCGACAGAGAACCTGCAAAAGGATTTCAGAAGAATGATAAATAGCACAGAAGACGTTTCTTATTTTCGGCTTTCAAAGTTAAAAAGGAAACACACATAAAAATAACAAACCATTTCAAAGTTCCATTTAAACTGGAAGAAACTCATGATAGTTGGTATGGCCGGAAGCGATGTACAAACAACTCCAACATTCGAAAGAAGATCCAGCAACTCAAAGAAAATATATAGTTGAAGAAAAACGTGCGTTGATTTGTCTGATCGGCAAAGCTGAGCTTTCTTTTTCAAACTGCGTGGGAGGGAGCATTTCTCGGTCGTACGTGATGGAAAAACGCAGTCACTCTATGTAAAAGTATGAATTTTTGAAGCACAAAAGATTTGCTTCAGGAAATGAGAATCCAGTTAACAATTTTTGAATAAAATGCCCTAACTTAAAATTTCATCGTACACGGGAAGCACCACTCGCAGAAGGTATAGTCTCTTTGTTATTTTGTAAGACTTTTTTTCGTTTATGAATGTATACAGAGTGACTCAAAAGTAAGAAAATAGAAAAAGAATTTAAAGAAATCGAGCTCGCTTAAAGCGTAAATATATTTGGCAAGTAAATTTTTAAGCAGGAGAAACAATTAAAGAGAATTTTGTTTACTTGAAAAGGTTATTATCATATATCAGAACCAGTTTTATTTTCAGACAAATTACAAGAACACAAATTTTACAAAAAAATCGTTTATAATATTATTGTTAACTATATTAAAGGAAAAAAGTGAATTTTATCGTATACGGTAACTATGACAGACACGGCGTATTTAAATTTGTTTAGAATGTTAGTTACTAAGAAGGTCCGTCTGGGTATGTGCAAAGAACTTAATGTGATTTTTAAACCATGACATATTCAACCAAGCTTTGAAGCCAGCCCATGGGCTGAATGACAATATTTTTGTACATAAAGGATCACTAGGAAATAAAGACAAACTTAGAAAGAAAATTCTTTTTTTTTTCTTTCTCAAGTTTTCAGGATAAATTACCATCTTTTTTCCTCATTTATTTATCCCGATTTTATGAAAATGAAGAAGTCGACTGCGGAGAAAAATTTATATTATATTTAAGTTACACTTTTTCTTGAACGTCTTTTAAAGCCATTCTATTTGGTGTAATTGAACCAAATTTACGGATTCAATAAATTGTCATTTTAGAAACCATGTAAAATAAATGGCAATAGTAAATATATTATTATTATTATTATTATAATTTTTGAATTCAAAAGAAAACCAGGATCGTTATTTGGCGGAAGAAAAAAAATGGGTCAATCTTTTGCTAGTACTTACTTTTCAACTTCCGTGTTAGTGACAAGAATTAAATATATATAACCGAAAACTACTAAGAGGCTACACAAAAGGGATAAGCTCTTAATGCGCAGCAGTGAAGAAATTTTCTTTCCTCAGGTAATGTAAAATATTTCATTTTTTTTATTTACATTTATTTATTTTTTGTTACTTTTTGTTTTATCGTAACATGTGAATCAAAAAGGATTATTCAACATTTACCTTTCCAAATTTGGAAATACATACCCTGAATGAGAAGACATTGTACTATGCCCCGTATTTGAATGGAAAATTCATTTTATGTAACCCTATCGACAGAAATGAAAATATGAAATAAATATTCCGGCCCACGTTAATTAATTTGTGAATAATTTTAGATATAAAAATTAAATCGAAAAGATAAACTTGTTTAAAAATGAAACATACTTTACAAACTGAATGTTTTAAATATAATGATTTCTTTTGCAGCTGAAGGGTAATATAGATCGTTCTGCTTCTGGATCTGCAGTTTTCTGAGGCATCCGAACCTACTAAGGTATTGGAAATTAACCCCCCAGGGAGTAGTTAGTTAGCGTTTTATTTTGGAAACGTTAGGAGTCAAACACAAAGGGACAGCGCGCTAGTCTAACACGTTACAATGTACTATGCCATCGTAAAGACTTTAAGTATGACAATGTCCCTACAGAAATTTTACCGAAATTCAGAAAATATGTTTAACGACTATAGATTTGATATGATTTGCTGCATTTAACAATATATGCAGAGCGAAAATACATTTGGAGGAATTTACAGACAAATATTCGTTGCTAAATTGGGGAATTTTTGAAGTTGAATAATATCAATTGTTCTTTTGTTTTATTTGATATTAGAAGGTCTTGATTTTATCTTTCTGTTTATTGCATTGATTAATATTACTTATATTAATTTTGACAGCTAATTATAGAAGTTATAGATAGCTCATTATAGAAATTATATTATTAATATTGACAGCTTATTATAGCAATAGAAAGAGAAAAATGAACTATGTATTATTTATAAGCAGATTTTAGTCTATTTGGTTCATTTAGACGCGATTTCCCTTACAGCGGAAGTTGAGGGAAAATTAAGTTCATAAACATTTAGCACCTACAATTTATGATTGGAACCAAAGACGCTTGTCTTATATAACTCAGGGTATAGTTCGTTCACGAAAAGTTGTCCGATGGTACCGTTAGAAAATAAGGGGAGCTGACGTCACAAACGGCCTAGCCGATTCCAGCAGAGGGGAGGGTGTCATTTCAGAACTGTTTTTTAGTGAACGTTTGTCTGCGCCAAAAACCAGTTCAGGAGGGGAGAGTTGACGTCTTCCTCTCTGTTGTAATCGGCTAGGCCATTTGTAAGGTCAGCTCCCGTTATTTTCTAACGGTACTATTGGAATTCTTTTGGTGAATGGACTATAGGATATTATTGCCTTTCTCCTTATAGAGACGGCGCTATAATACCACGATAGTGATCGAACCGAACACAGGGCCGGATTTGGGGTACGATGCACCCTGGGCACAACGATTTTGGCTCCCCCTCCATTTGCGTAACTAGGGGGCTAACCTCCTAGAAAATTTCTTCTAAGCATTGAGGTATATGGCTTAGACCCTAGAAAATAGATCAGCCCCTAAAACACGTTAGCCCCTAGACTTCGAAGCTGGTTACGACCATTCCCCCTTCCGCCATACTAACAGAACAAATAAAATTCTGTGGTTTTGCCTCCTCAAATGCGACGAAAAATAGTAGCGAAGGGTCAACCTTTATGATTAGCCTACCTTATGTGCATTATTATAAGATATAATAACGATATTTTTATAAATAAATTTAGTTTATTTGACGACGATTTTTTGGATTTTCTTTTAATATTGGGGAGGGTGCAAATGTGGAAGCAGAAACAAATTTCAGGAGGGCGCAAAATTTTAAGTATTTTTACTTGGAAATAATGTTTTTTAATGTAAATTTATTATTCTCAGGGGGCGCAAGCCCCTGCCTGGATCCGGACTTTGGGGAAGTAATAATTTCGCTCAATTTTTCAGAATTTCAGATTTAGATAAAAGGTGGAGGGCTCCTTCTCGGGGAAAGCTGATCGACAGAATTCTACGGTAAATAATTTGCAATTAAAAAAAAAATCCGCAGCCTCTTACGCCCCCTGGGCAAGTGCCCAACTTGCCCATTTATAAATCCGGCACTGACTGAACAGTAAAATTTCGCCATCAATCATATTTAAGAGTGTCGGTATATAACGAGGAGTTTGGTATGAAAGAAATTGTCCACTATATGCAACACGCAAAAGCCTTGTCCACTAAAAAGGATTGAATTCTATTGCACTTAATCATTATACTAAAAAATCTATATTTTCCCTAATATATCTGGATATTCGCAAAATTTGTGCTCGTGATAAGTGGGCCTCATTCCATTTGAAAGCTGTTCTCGAAATATATTTGATTGAAAGGGGAGAACGAGGAGTGAGAGACATTAATTAAAAGAAACTGGAATACATATTTAAATTTTGACTACATTTAATCAACGACCCAAATTTCTAACGAAATATATTGCCATTTAATCTAAGCACGGTGACGTACTTTTACAGAATTATTTAGGCTTCATTAAGGGCATACGGGTATGACTTTGCACTTTTTTATTTTTTAAGGTAAAGAATCGATTTTTATTTACTGAACTAGCATATCCACATTAGGCATGAGAAGGTGAAAAATTAAAAAAAATATTAATTTTAATTATTAATTATTATTTTTAAATATTAACTATTATTTTAAATGTGGTATTTTTAAATATTAAATTATCATTTTAAATATTAATTATTATTTTAAATATTAATTATTATTTTTGCTAACAATAATAATAAATATTAATTATTGTTTTGCTAACTAATTATTTTAAATATTAATTACTATTTTTGCTAACAATTTTCAATTTATACCTTTAAAAAATATTTTTATGAAGAAAACTATGCAATGCAACTTTCTATCAATGGAATTTCTAAAATTATGCCCAGATTTTCAATTAAATTTTTTTAAACTCTCAATATCAAATTACTGAACACTCAAAGAACTTTAAAAATTCATATTTATTTAAAAATATTGCACAAATATGCAAAGTTACCTTAATAAATTTCAATATAATGTTAGTTTTATTCTACTTACCAAATTTTATATGCATAGCTATAACGGTTATAAAGTTATTAACACATCACATGAAAAAGTTCAAAAATGCCGAACCGAGAAAATGAGCATTAAAGTTTGATAAAAAAAAAAAATGACATAATTCTTTATTTACACTATTCAGTGGTTTTTACCTAAAAACCACGTGCTTTATATATAATACCTTCCTTCGAATTTTGTCTTTTTTGGTCTCTTAATTTAGACAAATAAACGATTTTACGATATCTAGCGCATGTGGTGATTGATCTAGACTAAGTTCGTCGCTTTTTGTGTTTGTCCATACGAAGAGAATAGTTCAACGTATTAGACCCTATACTGTATATTGCAACAGACTGAATTTGCATAACTGTTTTTTTATAATACAAGTTATATGAACTGACTGCTTCGGCAATTGCCATTTCAGGCGTTGCAATGAGCTGTTGCATATTTTATGACATTTTGCCCATATTCGACTATGTAATGACTCGTTCGAATTTTGAATGTAATATCGTGTTAACATTGTGTGTGGATATGTGTGACATGTGAACCCATTAAGTCAAAACTTTGCATTATACATTTTTTAATATGTCGCAAAAAAAAAAAAATCACTGAGAAAAAAGTTCGTTTACGAAAATTCTGGCCCTTTAAATTTTAATCGTCGATATTTATAATTCGAATTTGGAAGTAAAAAAAATCGTCGGTTATAAATTTGATATCAAAATATTCAGAAAGGTTTGAGTTTTTTTTAAGATAAAAAAAAATCGGTATTTTTGTCATTTTTCGTAAGGATCTCTGTACTGTATCCCATTAATTTATTAACTTCACACCTAAATTACTTCTCAAGTCACGATATTCTCGTTTAGTAAATCCCATTCATACCTAAAATTGTTTGCAAGGACTTCATACTGTTTATTTACGTCCCACATTTACAGCGAAATGGGTTTTTTGAGGTGGGATTTGTGACTAAAGGAGACATCCAAATAAATTGCATTTACACGCAGGTCTTAACAACGACATCGATAATATTAAATACAACTATTTTTTTTTTCATCCGCTGCAAATATTTTAACAATAACTAAATAAATCCGATCATGTTGTAACTTCTAAGACTAACATGAGTGACAATATGTAACTCTATTCACTAAAATATTTCCTTCTCAACCATATTCCCACCCTAGTTACAATTATTTATCCCGCTTCACGATGTCAGACTCCCTTCTTGTTCGTAGGCTATAAACTGGACAGAGTTTTTGTGACACAAACATAATATTTGGGACTAATCCCTGCATTCTTTTAAACCCAAAATTTTACATTATTTGCTATGTTTAGTGGCAGTTGTTTTTTAGTTTTCAGTATTAAAAGTATTTGAATTTCCATGTAGCTTTCCGAAGATTAGAAAAAGTAATGCAAACAATAATGTATTGCGTCAGGTCCCCGATGGCTCGCGGTCGCCTATTTACTTTACCCTAAGGTCGCCTATTTACTTTACCCTAAGGCCGCCTATGCTCCCATAATTGAGATGGCCCAAAACCAGATTACAGGAGAAGCGTTGTTATTCCTCAAATTTAGAGAATTTGGGAGAAAATTACGCGCGTTTTAAAGGAAGGTCACAAAACCCTTTAGAAACTAGCTTATGACCTATTAAAATATAAGGTCAAGTTCCAACCGAAGAATCGTGCGCAATTATTTATAAGTTATATTAAATTTTGTTCTTCCACGTTCCTTGTATCTTTCTAATTAATTTTCTTCCAATGTTCTGGGTTTTGTATTTTTTTTTGCAAACCGATCATCTGATAAAAATTTTCTCGCTATTTAAGATAATAATGCTCCGAAGTAAAATATGAAGGGTATTCGATCTAAAAATGCAGATTCAAATATCTCGATCATTTTTGTCAGAGAGTTAGAGAAATTTAAGAAATTGGAGTATTCAAATTTCTCTTAAATTTTAATGCCTTTCGAATTATCATTGGTTATTGCATATTTTAACATTGATCGTCCCTCTTTTTCTATTTTTTGTTTTGTAAAAATTCTCCAAGTTTTCTTTAAAGCTTGGAAAGATTTTAAAGTTCACTGCATACTCTTTGATCTTTAGTTTACATTTAATGTAATTTATCATTATTTTTATGTTAAGTTTTAAAACTCTTTAAAACGTGATTTTGTTTCATCAGATTAAGTGGCTGAGTTGCGTTCTAAAAATTTAAATTTACATGAAACCAAATTCTGAAAGAATCTTCGGATATCTACAAAAAATTTTTGCTAATCAGTCCCATTCATAAAAAATTTTTCTAGGGAGACAGTGATCGAAATAATCAAATTTTAAATTTCCAACATAAATTTCTGATGTGTTTTTTAAATTAACGTTTCTTACACCTTAATTAATTATTGAGAAGCTTGAATAGTGGATTATCGGATCACTGATTAAGAAAAATCTTTAAAACACTTTTAATAAACAAAAATTAAGCAGAACATGAAAGATTTTTTGCAAGATTCCATGTTCTCAATATGAAGCAAAGGATAAATTTCTGGTTAGGTTTTTGGTAACGGCGCAACTGGGTATTGAATAATGTGCTGATTGGCTCACAAAATTAAGTTCTGATTATTATTGGCTGATTCAAAGGGTTTCATTTTTTGGCCAATGTCTTTTTCAAGAAGACATTTCCCTTTAAAGGTTTTTACTATTTAATACCTTTTTTTCCTATGTGAAATTCCCCTGCTAATTATACAATAATTTCTGCCACCCACGTATATATTATAGCTCAAACTAGAGCTTTTTTCTTTTTGGAGAAAAAGAGACGCTTTCCCCGTCCTGGATTCGAACCAGGGTCCCTGCGTTGAGCCCGCGGTGTCTTGGCCTACTAGACGAACGAGGACAAGAACAAACGCATTTTTCTCCGTATATAAGTGTAAGATATTATTACCCTTCACAGGGATAACACAATTGCCAAATAAAGGTTAACACAGAAAAGCCTCCGGGGCGAGATTTTTGTGAGTTTTTCGTGGGGGAATTTATTATACAATAATTTTTGCCACCCACGTTTATGTAGCTCAAACTAGAGCTTTTTTATATTTGGAGAAAAAGAGGCGCCGTCCTCATCCTGGACTCGAACCAGGGTCCCCGCGTTTAGCCCGCGGTGTCTTGACCTACTAGACGAACGAGAAAAGAACGTGTTATCCCTGTGAAGGGTAATAATATCTTACATCTTCATATACGGAGAAAAATGCGTTTGTTCTTGTCCACATTCGTCTAATAGGTCAAGACACCGCGTGCTCAATGCGGGGAATTGGTTAGAGCCCAGGATGAGGTCCGCGCCTTTTTTTCTCCAAATATAAAAAAAGCTCTAGTTTGAGCTAATTAATACGCGGGTGGCAAAAATTATTGTATAATAAATTCCCCCACGAAAAACTCACAAAAATCTCGCCCCGGAGGCTTTTCTGTGTTGACCATTATTTGGCAATTGTGTTATCCCTGTGAAGGGTAATAATATCTTACATCCCTTGTTAATGCTAGTGGAGATTAGCCCCATATATTTAACAGACACCCAGACAAGAAGCTCGCTGAAGCATTATTTTTCGAAACATTATTTAAGCAATTCGCCTGGATCAAGAAATAGTTAATTAGGGAATGAAGAATGTAGTGTAATTCAAAACTAATGGAACAAACTGAAAGGGGTGGTAAAGGACGCCAAATAAGCCATATTTGGCGAAATCTCCATGTCCGCAAAGGATCCAGTTTGGCTGTAGAGTGAAAGTATTATTTACATCCACATCATTGCTCCGCAGATAATTGCATGAATAAAAATATAATAATGAATTTTTGACGCGTAATTTAAGTGATTGACCTAGTAATGCAACATAGACAAAAAAAAAGGACATTTCCTTCCCTGGCCCTGGGTTTTGCTGCCATTTAGTCATCAAAGGTATGGAAAACGATTGTTTTACCATACTGGAACAATTGGGAAATGTGGAACATGAGTAAGAGGTGAAGAACATCAATGTAAACAACTTTGGTCCAGTGAACCAATGCCCGAAAATGAGCCGTTCCGAAACTACAGGGATGTTATTATTTGCACCCAAGTTATGTAATCGTGTAACAAAATTTGCCGTTTTAGCCTAAAACCATATTGGAAAAGGTTTCACTACTTACTATAGTCCAAAATAACTTCCCATGGCCAAATTAATGCAATTCGGTAATTCATGACCAAAACGTGATACTCACGTTTGTATGAACGGTAGTGTTCACGAATAACAGTATTTCAATACCATTATCATTATAAAATAAAATAAAATAAATAATGGTATTTGGTTCAATCACTTTGTCTATGTAAAGCAAATATTGTATTTACATATCAACTAGCTTAAAATTTAACATATTGTGTGCTTATCTTGTGTTTCTCCCGTTATAAGATAGCATTTTATAAGTATGTACTGAAAAGTACTTTTATACTGAAACTAAGCAATTTCCAGGAAAAAAGAAAATGATTACCTTTTATTTGTTTTCTTAACCTTCACACTTTCATGTTTTTATTAATGTAATCGAGGCTCCTCATAAAGAAAATCGATATCGCAGAAATTCCTTTGGTACGAAATCGTGATCAATCCATATTTCAAACGACATCAAAGCAATGTATCAAAATTTCAGATTTAACGAAAAATTTCTTCGAGTTCAACTTTACTTTTTCAATTACAAAACAAAAGCATTTCAAAAGCAAAGAATTCAAAGTAAAAGAATATATATATTATATTTTGAAAATAACACTTAAGGAGGATTTGTCCTTTAAACAAACTTTCTTCATTTTTTTCACTTTCCTTTTCTACATTTCTTTGATTATGTTCCGTATTTCCTAGGAGTCTTTGTTCCTTTCCTTTAATTTATGCAAGCCTAATTTTATCTTACGAAATGGTTTACGTAATGGATAATATTTTATGTTATGGTCAATGGAATCATTCTTCTGTTAAAATCATACAGGGAGAGGGGGAAAAAATATATACGTGTTACATTTACGAGAATATTTTACAGGGTTTGTCCCAGAAGTTCCCGGAATGATTTTTTGTAGTTGGCAACGCTGGCTGACGGGGCGGAGGAGAAGTTGGTGGGGGATCTGAGCTTGGAAACGAGACCGGTATCAGTCGCCTGCGGGCAGTTGTTGAGGCAGGGTCACGCTCCGCGCAGAGGTATCTACTGCACCCTCGTCGATCAAAAAATGGACCAGTTTTTGGAGCAGCGTTATGCAATCAAATTTTGTGTGAAACTGGGTAAAAACGGGGCGGAGACACTCGAAATGCTTCGGAAAGCCTACGGTGACGGGGCGATGAAAAAAAGCCAAACTTTCATGTGGCACAAGCGGTTCCGGGAAGGTCGGGAGTCCGTCAATGACCGACGATTAAGTGTTCGGGTGATTGCAGAGGAGTGTGGAATACCCAAAACAATCGTTCATCGCATTTTAACGGAGGATCTTCAAATGAGGAAAGTCTGCTCGAAAATGGTGCCAAAAGTCCTGACGAGTGAGATGAAGGAGCAGCGTTTGTTGAAGTGCCAGGAATTGCATGAACGCTACGAAACGGACCCAGAATTTTTGGACAGAGTGATCACAGGGGACGAGACGTGGATTTTTCAGTACGATCCCGAATCAAAGCGCCAGAGCAGCGAGTGGCACACCAAGGAGTCTCCTCGCCCGAAAAAAGCAAGGATGAGCAAATCGCGAATCAAGGCAATGCTCATTGTGTTTTTTGACAGAAAAGGTGTAGTTCACAGTGAATTCGTGCCACAAGGACAAACAGTCAACAAGGAGTTTTACTGTGAAGTGCTCAAACGGTTGCGCAACAGGGTTCGACGCGTCCGAAACGAAATTCGCGACAATTGGATCTTGCACCATGACAACGCGTCAACCCACACCGCGCTCATTGTCTCCGAGTTGCTGGCCAAAATGGGTGTGGCAACGCTG
The DNA here is from genome assembly GCA_006491805.2 of Dysdera silvatica. Lineage (NCBI taxonomy): Eukaryota > Metazoa > Arthropoda > Arachnida > Araneae > Dysderidae > Dysdera > Dysdera silvatica. The sequence goes on along the minus strand of QLNU02015359.1, from coordinate 6,301,302 downwards.
CCCCAGCCGCCGTACAGCCCCGATCTGGCACCAGCGGATTTCTTTTTGTTCCCAAGGATCAAAAGAACCCTGAAAGGAACTCGGCATGGGACGCTGGAGGCGGTAAAAGCAGCCGCGACGACTTCCAGGGCGTCTTCAATGATCGGGGGGAGAATACTTTGAAAAGTTCTGAAAAGATTGTAAACTGATATTGAATAAATGATTTTAAAAAAAATCATTCCGGGAACTTTTGGGACAAACCCTGTATGTAATAATTTTTACGATTTACGGGAATATTTATATAATAATAGTTTATGTAATATATCAATAAGGATTCTGTTGCCACAACAATTCTTTATCAACGAAATATTTTTAATCATTCCATGGAGTTCGTTGCCACGGGAATATTTTGCATCTGTACCATTCATTCGTCACTGATAACACATTTTATTTATACGTTTTATACAAGGTTATTAAATATACGTATAACGTTGCAAATATTCTGTAGATGAGATCACTATAATAGGAAATGAAATTTAGTTTTGTAAGTAGTGTCTACATTAAATATAATCTTCGAAAATTTATAAAAAATCCAACTTCGAAACGAAAATAATAACCTCACGCTTTTGCGTTATTATTAAAACTCTTTGACCCGCACATAAAAGAGTTTATTTACTTCAGTTATGCCCAGTGAGCTTCCGCTGCGATACAAATATGAAGTTAAAACAGAGTAATAGATAGCTGGTGCATCCGCCATTTTAATGTCTAAGTTATAGTTGCAAATTGTTTTTATTGGCGACATCTTAAAAGTTGCGCCAATGTTTACAATAGTCGGATAATGGCGGAGTGTTGATTATTTCTATGCCAAAATAGCGATCATTGCTCCAAAACTGAAAACCTTTATCGCCAAGGTAAATGAAACCGGAAGTGTACAACAAAATGGCGTCTGATGCGTCGGCCTATAATTCTAGGGGCTCAAGGTAGCCTAGTGATTAATTGAGCAGAACTCTAGAATATGAACTTGGTGGTAGTAGGTGTAAAATCATCCTAAAACGAGTCTTCTTCCTGTTTTTTGTCACTGGCGTGTCGAAGGTATCGAGATTATACCAAGACACACGTGTCCAAGTTCTCATTTCTCTTACCTAATTGCTTTGCGAATTTCGAGTTTAAAATCGACATATTATATTAATCGTCATGATATTAACACAGCTGGTTATGTTATCGTATGGCGTTTTCTGTAGACCTACCACTATGTACAATATAATGTGTACGTATATACAGAAAAATAAACAGATTATTAAGATTACTTACACAGGAAACCTAGGAAGTTTTGTTCTCAATTTGATTTCAAATTTATATCAATTGATAGATAAAGGTGGTTAAGTAAATAATCCGCAAACAGTTGTTCGGGAAAATTAAATTCTGATTTTTTATTAAGTTTCAAAATTTTGACATTTGGCGCCAAACGTTAACTACGTAACTGAGCGCGTGCCAATAGCTATATACGTATATAGCCTACAGTTAGTCAGCGGTCGGGAGTGGCCGCCAAGGTGAAAATTTGAGTCATTGATTGTGCTTGAAAGCGCGCTGCTTCGTTTTCTTAAATTGATTTTAATTAATTTAAAGCTGTTTAAAACAATCTTACCTTCTTTTTTGGCTTAACCACAACCTTGGCGGCCGCCACGAGCCATTTCTGCAGTCAATATAGTAATGGAATCAAAAATCAATTATCGCAGATGTTGAATTTGCTTGTGGCATACGCGCGTTCAAAAAACAATGAAAAATATTGTTAATACATTGAAACTCGTGTTGGATTTGGCCATTTTAAAATATGAGGCAATTCCTACTATAATTACGATTGATGATTTAACAGAAAGTAAAAGAAATTTTCCACAAATTGTGAATTTGATTTCGAACGATGATTGATGAGTTTTAATTTCCTTTATTTTTTACGAAAAATACTACAACTTGTCAATTAATTTTTATCAATTGACCTGAAAAAGTGTTGCCAATGTGCGAGAGTCCGGGGCAAGTGTCCTCCTCGAAGCAGTGTGGTTAATTTGTAATATTATTTTGCTTTGGTTACATTATATTTGCTTCCCCCTCCTCCGTCAAGAAAGGGGTGCCCCATGTCGGGGAAATTCTGGCTCCGATAGTGTTGACCTGAAACCGTATTTCAGGCTTCTTTAGTATTTTATTTATTTTCTACATTAGTATGCCAAATGAAAGTTTCTTTGGTTTCCATCACATCAAATCTGATTAAGCTAAATCAGAGAAAAATAACGTTAATTTTTAAAAATATTTCTTACTGATCAAACTTTGACTATGAATTATCCATCCGTACACTTTTTAAAAAACAATTATTTTTTTATATACATTTCTTCTATTATATGTATCTGTAACATTTAATAATAAATGTCGGTAATGTTATAAATAAAAATTCTTGTTGCAAAAAATATGAGCCACGTTCTTTTTAATAAGATTTTAATAAGATTTTACAAAAATCACACGAGGAATACATATGATTATACGGAAAGACAATTTCGCCAATGGCCCCAAATCCAGCCAAATTTAGCGCCAAATGTCAAAATTTTGAAATTTAGCAAAAAAGCAAAATTTAATTTTTCTGAAAATTGATTGCGGATTATTTTCTTAGATATCTCCATCTATCAATCGATATGAATTTAAAATCAAAGTGCGATCAACACTTCCCTAGGGTTCCTTGATAGTTAATGTGTTTACTACTGTTGATAGATTTGCTCTGTGTATTAATTTTAAGGTTAAGTGTATATTGTAGAATATAAAAAAATGAAATTAGGATCAAGGAGTTTATTCGTTAAGTCAGATGAGTCATTTTCTTGTAATATTACCAATGGGGAGCATTATCCAGCTCTCATAAAAACGAACAAGTCAAATTTGTAGAGAGGCAATAAAACGAAACCGTTTGCTGAAAAACGTGACACACTTCTTATACTTACTGGCGGCTATTACGTGGCAACTTCTAAACATTGTAGTAACTAGAGGGAGGGAGGAGCTTAGCCACGTTCAGGATAACTTAACCCCCCCCCATAAAAATTAAAAATTGAGATTACGTGCAGTGCATTTTTGTGGGAGAGATAACCCCTCCTTGACATTGAGCTTTGTTGCACCAATTATTCTAAACTAAATGATCTTTCGGTACAGTTATTGGACAACGTTCATATAATGGTGCCCAGTTTTTCTACAGGATATTCAAATTTTGTGTTAAGTTTCGTTTTAAATTTTAAATTAAGAGAATATCAAGAGAGACATGGACGATTTTACTCGGTTACCTCACTATTATTTATGAATGAATACCCATTCTGTTAATCCTTTATCAATTTTCCATTTGCTGTGTTCAATGCTTGAGAAAAAATTGGACGAAATGAGGTAGAAAATACGAAGGATGAAATCGATCCCTCGATGCTATATAGTGGCTAAGGTGGACCGTTTTGCAGCGTTTCTATCATCGTAAAAGCTTTGGAGGTAAAAGCAGGTAGCATATCCTTCCCCAAGAAAAAAGTAAAATTTCGCTCAAAATCGTAAATACCTTTTCTTCGAAAAAGGAATCCCATCCCCATAGCCACACACCCAAGGATAAACATTTTATATGAAAAATAATGCTTTGGGATAAAGAAAAGATACGACGATTTGCTTTTCTTGGGCGATACTGTTTTCGTAAGAGTTGCATTGTATATGCTTAATATAATACTTTTTATCAAATGCAAACTTATAAACGCATATATAGAATTTAAAATAAAAATATGTGTATTACTTTTTTCAAAATAAACATGCCACGCTAGGGCCTGTTATTTTGTGAGGAAGTTTACATCTTTCTTTTCTGATTAATTCAATCCCTTACCGTCACGGCATATAAAACATGATTCAATCCTTACTGTCACGGCACATAAAACATAATTCAATCCCTTACCGTCACGGCACATAAACATAATTCACTCCCCTTACCGTCACGGCATATAAAACATAATTCAATCCTTACCGTCACGGCATATAAAACATAATTCAATCCCTTACCGTCACGGCATATAAAACATAATTCAATCCCTTACCGTCACGGCATATAAAACATGGGACTTCCATTTCAACTTGAAGCGCACTAAGGCCTTCTGCTCTCTACAGGACGTGCCACACCTCTGCACCACGACCTCAACACTTATGGAAAGTTATTTCTGTGCTTAACAATGACCAATTTTTTTTAAATCATACACCATCCATACTTGTAATTGCTTTAATAGCTTAATCACGGTATTTTCACCTAGTAATAATTGTATTATTTTTATGCAACATTTGGATTAAGACATACAATGTTCAAACTTCTTTTAAGTTTTATATTATGATGAGTATTTTAAATCGATTTGTTCAGAAATGCTTGCTGAGATATGCATGTCTTTTTTTATGATCCATTTTACTTTCATAGTAAAATCTACATATTATAAACAAATGTACGATAAATCGATCACATAGAATGATAGTACATTATCTACAATCCTTTTAATAAACTGAGTGGATAGTAGAATTAAACATATTGATTTTTTATTTATATAAATCGAACACTACGCAGATTAAATTAAAAAACAATTTTAATCAACTTTTTTTTTTTTTTGGCGTAGTGATACCAGCGCCGATGTTATGGCGTGGTTAGATGCTGAAACGTTCGAAAGGGCATGAACCAACGACCTTCCACTTACAGTGAGGAGGCTATATCAGCGCCACGAACAAAAAACGTTGATTAATATTGTTGTTTGATATTAATTGATGTTGAAAATACCATAAATGATATAACGTTGATAACATCATCTGAAAAATTTTGAAAAGTGTTCATGCAGAATATATTTTCTAACATCTTTTTGATCTTATTTTCATTACTAGGATTTTTGACAAAAGTAAGTATATACTGAAGAAGATAAGGTAGAACTCAAAATTAAGGTAAAAATATTAGACAACGTTCCAGATAAAATAATTCAGCGCATGTACTTTCAAAAAAAGAAAAACGTTCAAAATTATTTTTGTACGGTTGATCTGTTGCGTAGTTCGTTAAATTCTCTCCGCAAGTTTAGCGTCCGAAAGCATTATTTCTTTTAAAGTAAGCTAAATAAGGACTATTGTCGAATAAACAAAACAAATTGTTTCTCAAAAACAACAATTTGTTTTTATTTATCTTACAGAATTTGTCTGAAAATCATTCATTAAACAAAGGTGTTTTCAGTTCGTCATGTATTAAAAGGAAAAAAATACAATCTAATGCTTAAATAATGCGATATATTTCTATGATTACATGGTCTGCTTTTTCTCTTGGTAATTCAATGGAATAAAATATAATTGTTTTCTTTACAAAATTTTTTGAAATGGTTAAAAAAATGGACACTGGGGAAAATTGTATGGAAAATTAGAATCATCATTATATAAATCTGCATCGGTTTAAAGTATTTGTGATCTATTCCCCACGAGTTACTAAATAATATATATTAAGTACATTTAAGTTAATTATGGAGGAAAAATGAATATCAGTTTCGAAGCATTTTAATTTCAGGGGAATTGTGATCTGAATTCGCAGAGGCAGAAATACCATTTTGCTAAAAAAAGTTCTTAATTAATGCCGATTAAAATTTCATTCAAAAATTAATCAAACATTTTCTTTATTTTGATAAGGTTGTTAGGAATGTCCTTTAATTGCGGAATAGATATCCATTAAAAATACATTAACTTTTTAATTTTCATTGTTTCGAATCGGGAAGATAAAATTTTAAGCCGTTTTAATTCCTTTTCAAGTACATTTTCTATGGTATTTACATGTTTTATAAATTAAGGATTTAAGAAAAATCATAATCATATGAACATCCTCAGCAAAGCTTCATTATTTTGGAAATTTATTAAATTTTGGGATTTTGATGTTAATCATTTTTAAATTCTGGCATAAGTACAAGAGAAGGATGAAGGAAAGATCTGACGATAGCCTATCTTAACACCACTGGGACAAGAATGAGCACAGCCTAATTCAATGAAACATCAGATATTTTGCAGAAGAGATGTAATTAGCTCCCGAAAAGGAAATCCAGAATTGTAGTTGTTGAACTAAAACTGATAAGCCCTTGAAAACGGCAAACCGATCCAATAATTGGATACGATGCATACAACATTACCGAGATGAGAAAGTGAGCGAAACTAGTGTGTTTTCATTTCCTATTTTGTACAGATCTATAGATAGTTATGCCATCGTGGTGTTTTCTGTAGACTTGCTATTGTATGCACAAGTTATTATTGTATGCATGTATAGAAAATACGGAGATTATTAATTTTCCTTATTTAATCTATTCATTACTCTTGACCGATTTGGTTTGTGCATTATTTTTAAGATTAAGTGGATATTGTAGAATATAAAAAATAAAATTAAGAACGAGGAGTTCATTCATTGAAACAGGTGAGTTGTTTCCTTGTAATATTCCCCATTGAGAACATTATCGAGTTTTCATTATAAAAACAAGCATGTCAGTTTTGTAGGACACTGATAACCTGAAACTGTTTGATGATTAACATGATTCAGTTCCCGTAAATACTTGCGGGGGAGTATTATATGGTAACTTCTATTCTAAACATTTGGTAACTTCTATTCTAAACATTGTAGTAACTTCTATTCTAAACACTGTGGTAACTTCTATTCTAAACATTGCGGTAACTTTTATTCTAAACACTGTGGTAACTTCTATTCTAAACACTGTGGTAACTTCTATTCTAAACACTGTGGTAACTTCTATTCTAAACATTGTGGTAACTTCTATTCTAAACATTGTGGTAACTAGAGTAGGGGGCCTAGCCATTTTGCAGAATAAATTAACCCCCATAAAAATTAAAACTTTAAAGTTGTCGATAACGATATTCAACAAGAGATTCATTGATTCTACAAATAATTTATCAATAAATTCTTATACTATTCCATTAAACGTTTCAATTTCTCCTCTGCAATACCTTTGGCAAGTATTATACTTTCCTTTCTATACTGCTTTATTTTTATATCTGAAGTTGATCAGTAATAGCTCAGTAAGTTTTCTTTAATTAATTTCTATTGAGGAGTTTCGTATCTAGACATGTGGAAAGCAAAGAGTGCTGTAGGATAAAAAGTTTGTCAACTTCTAGTCTAAATATTTAAATACTGTAACCTTTAAATGTCTATAAATGGGTAAATTTTTCAATACAAGCGGTTAAAATTACGCATAATGCAATATATTAGATTATTTATTTTAGTTCAGCAATTTATTTTTGGGATTCCCTTTCTGTACAGCTTTAAGTGTGTCTTCATAGCTATAATCAAGGCATCCATGGTGTAAGTGTTCCCAACCATTCACAGAATAAGTCAGGAGCGAGTTTGTACATCTTTTATAAACGAAAAGACTGATGCAAAAGATTCAGTCTGTGAACGTATTTGATGCACTTCTAGTTCATGCGATGTTGGTATCAATCAGTTGCCTTGTCAATTGCGTAGTAGCCAATTGGTTTGGCAAAAACAGGCGTCATAGCAAATATTATACAAATGTTTAAGGCAGACCGGATTTAACCAACGTAAGTAATAGTTTTATAGAAGGTATCGTCTACACACAACTACATTACTATTAAATTCATTTTGTATAGCCCTATGTTCATTTTATTCTTGAACATAAAGTAGAAATCAAATTTAGAAGTGTACACGGTTAGAAATTGTTTCTGATAAATATTTTGAATTTTCATAAGCAATAAATCTTCTGAATACAGCTTACAGTTGTGTTCAGAAAAAATTGAAAAGGGAAACTTTCAAATTCCCTTTTCTAATACGGGAGTTCTACGTTCGTGAATAACTGCTGTAATAAATGCTTGTTATTTGAAAACATCTTTCGCATACGGCGATATATTTTTCGGACCTTGACATTTCTTCGATTTTCGTTACTCGGGAATTTTATGTTCGTTCTTTGGACCTTTGATTTTGAAAAAAAAAAAGAAAAATTAAATTTGTGAAAATTAAAAAAAAAAATAATACAATCGCTACGTGAATTTAGCGACTTATTAAAGACAACACGGAAGCAAATCACAACGTATAGGCAGTGGAGTTTTTGTTAAAAGTATACGAGATATTTGCGCAATCCGTACATTATTCCTCAGCATAGTGTCTCCTTTTCTGTATGTTTATTATAAATTGCCACTCGACCTTTAATGCCTTAAAAAATATGGATTTGAGGCCTTTTTGAAGACCCTAACCTTATTTTCATTAACATTAGTAAAAAGCCTTACTTTGTTATTGTCTGGATTTCATGGTGCAAGGAGATCGAGGGTCATGTTGTGTCAGGACCTATAATGTATGTAGAATCCGCCGCTTCATTTGAGACCATGGATTACACGCATACAATTCCGGTAAATTTAATTGATTTTGGAAAGTCGCCAAAAGGATCCCTAAGTCCGTTGACATTAAATAATTTTAAAAATTCTTGAGATGATGCATTAAGCTATTTGTGAAAATCTTGAACGCAGTTGATGCAAACACTTAATTCATTATAGTGCCCGAATGGCTAATTTTTGGAAAAAAAAACTCACTGAACAAAAAACGTTTATTTTGATGTTCTTCACCTGTTACACATACTTGTAACTGAACTTGGCAGTTCCCAACTCTTTTCTAGTGTGTTAAAAAAGGCAGTTTTAGGCTTATTTTCACTACATAGTAACACATTGGAGGATCAGGCAAAGGAATTTCCGATTTCTTTATACTACTATATTATTAATTCAATAATTTTAATTATGGTCTCTACTATATTATTAATTCAATAATTTTAATTATTGTCTCTACTATATTATTAATTCAATAATTTTAATTATGTGTTCAAAAATTATATTTAATTTATGTAATTGGCTACATAGCAACGACATGGATGTGAACAATAGTTACGCTCTACAGCCAAACCGGCCCCTTTGCGGACACGGGGATATGGACAAACATGCCTTATTGGTGTCTTTTAACAACTCTTCTTACCTTTTATTTTATATAAATCGAACACTACGCAGATTAAATCAAACAACAATGTCAATCAATCAACGTTTATTGGCGTAGTGATACCAACGCCGATGGTATGGCGTGATTAGATGGTGAAACGTTCGAAAGAAAATAAATATTTCTGCCTTCGGTGGGACCTGAACCCACGACCTTCCACGCCATACCATCGGCGTTGGTATCATTACGCCAATAAATGTTGATTGATTGACATTGTTGTTTGATCTTCTTACCTTATCAGTAGAGTTCAGGACCACCCTGTATACTTAGTAGACTAAGTGGTACTTTCAGTAGACTAAGTGGTACTAAGATAAAGTGGTACTTTCAGCACAGGAAACAGTTCTCTTAAATTCGACACCCAAATTCAAAAGAAAAGAAACATATGTATATAAAGCCAACCATTTCAAAGGTCTATTTAAACTTGTAGAAACTCACTGCAATTTGTATGGCTGGAAGCAATGTAAAAAGAACTCCAGTGTTTGTAAGAAAATATAAAATCCGAGAGAAAATACCTAGCTGGAGAAAAACGTGCGTTTCTTAGTCCGCTCGGTGAAGTTTAGCTTCCCTTTTGAAACTGTGAAAAATGGGGAAAGGGTTTCTCCGTCATACGTGACTGAAAATCGCAGTTACTTTACGAAAGTATGAATTTTTGAAGCACAAAAACATTTCTCTCAGAAATGAGAATCCAGTTAACGATTTGGAGTAAATAGCTTTTACATTAAAGTTTAGCATACACAAGAAGGCCCATGCGTAGCAAGTGTAATTTTCTAACCTTTCCATAAAACTCATTTCACTTATGAGAACATATATTTTAACAGATGTCAGATAGGAAACGTTTGCAAACAGATCCAACTCGCGTAAAACATGATTATTTATTTGGCAGGAGAATTTTTAAAATATGAAGAAAAAATTATCAACTTTTTCTTTACTTGAAAACTCTACCACCTAAAAGAAAATATCAGAGAACGATCCTACCACTATTTTAAAAATCTGCTTTTAAAAAGTTTTTTTTAATCATTTGAAAATAAGTTCTATCTCTATACAAAATCGCGATATTTACAGAAAATTCCAAGCTCCTCAAACCACGAACCTTTTCTTTGTTTTACCTCTGTATATCTACTAACGCTTGCAGAGAATGTTGTCCGAATCCGAATAGCGAAAGGCATTAATTTTCAAGCAACATTGCTGAATTATTCCACAGAAAAATAAATAGATAATTTAAATAAATTAACCAATCAATTAGAAATCTCTGGTGTCCAGATTCCCTTGCGACCTTTACATCTCAATTAAATGCAAGCGTTGATTCAATGCTTGACCCTGCCCAATATAGCATTTTCTCACGTGAGGCCATAAATCTAAACAAAAAATTGTTGCTATTGTACTATCATGGAAATAAAACTATTGTTCACTAAGTCATCTAATCTACACAATAATGCTAAATAGTGATAACCGAACTGGAAATTTGTGATTTATATAAAACGCATTACCTGACTGAGAGAGAGCCTTGTGACAATCTGTTTCTATCTACTTCCTTTCGTTTCAAACCTAATCATGTTTGTGGCCTTGTAATCTTCAAAATAATTGTACCATTGCAATTATACCAAAAGATTAATATATCACCGGTAATTGTTTATTGGTGAAATAAATTTCTTTCAGGGAAATCATCAGAATTTGAATTTTATGCTCAATTATATTATTTTGTTGTTAATAAATATTTTATAAAGGAGGTCATTCTTCTTATAAGGAAATGCCTAATATATTTATGTCCTTGCGCACAAAGCCTGTGAGGTGGATTGTTTGGTTAATTGGTTGTAATTTTATGGCGAAAGGGAAACAAAGATCATTCTGCTCTAGACGTTGAGATTACGCATACAATTTTAAGAATAAAATGAATCCAACACACAAAGGTAAAAATGAAAAAAAATTGCACAGGGAGCAAAACGATGCACAAATATTAGATGATATTTAAAATACTAATGTCAGATGAAAGGTTAAAAATAATTTCATTATTAAAAGAATCACATAAAATATTATGACGGGTAAAGTCATTTCAGTAAAAAAGTTGATGAACGTTGCTGGCTAAAATTTGAGCAAATGGTTAAGATATGTAAAACATTTAATAGCTCACCACATAGAGAGAGAGTGGGGAGAAGATGGGCATAGTTATTTGTATCTTATCTGCAGCTTGATATATTGAATAAATTTGTACAAACAGTATGTGATATTGTAGAATGAACCTTTATTGATACTGAAACTTAGACTTTTGAATGTATGCCAAACCATTTTTATGAAAAAAACCAAAGAAAGGAAGCATAGAAAAATATTCCTTTTACTTATAGTAAGGTTAAGATGGGCCTCACGTAGATGCAAGATGGGCATACCAGTTCATATCAGTTATAATCTTCCCATATTTGGCATACGAAATGTTTAAATCCTTTGGCTCCATCACAAGTTTTGTGGAACCATGTATTGCACTCTTGCCATAAAAACCGCTAAACAAATATTAACAATTAATTTTTCAAAGTTTTCAATATCTCAGTCGCAGATGTTTTCCCCTTCTCACGTCTCCGCTTCCCTCTTAAACATGCATCAACCCCTGACAATATATTGTTAAGCCTACACATACTAAAACTTTTTAAAATAATATGCCAACAACATATTACTTCGGGGCACAACTAACCCACAAATTTTTGGCCCGTTTCACCCCCAATATGAAATTATCAGTTATGGTGTCGTGCCGTAAAAAGGTTTGAGACACATCGGTCACTTTTTACACCACAAATTCACTTAAACGCCATATTAATGCTCCCCTAAACGTTTTATCTCGCTTTCGGAATAATTATATGAAATAAACTTCACCGAAATAAGCATAAAAATTATAAAAACGTTTCTTTACGCTGATTTTTAGAACAGCTACAAAATACTTCTCTCCTTGAAATACCTTTTCCTCCCGGAAACAAACTCATGAGCTGAAGTACATCACTATTATACCAACATCAGTTCTTTGCATTGCGTACATGGGAAATGACGTCACTGTGGCCTTCTTTCCCACATGTTAATCTTCCCCCCCATCACCCTATGGCACACATCGGGCCGTCTTCTCCCTTTAAAAGATATTAATGGGAAAAGTGTGGCCGATGCGAAGTCTAGACAGAGTGACATGTTTTCCACGATCACCCCTATAGCTGGACTGCCACATTTCAATTTTTGATTTGATAAGGTGTAATTTATTAAAAACTTGCTCATCATACTCCAAATGCCATTTTTTATGCAGATGGGATGAGACATGAGCGAGTCAAGATCTCGAAATGGAATGGTTATAAACTGAGGTTCTACAGTTGCTTTCACAGCGATGTCAGCCTGTTCATTACCGGAAATTCCGACATAGTGGATTGTTTGGAATGGTAAGGACGATTCAACTTGACATCCACTCCGAAACGAACACAGCCTAGATCACTAAAAATCAAAATTAGCCCTTTTGGGAAAAAAGACACTCTTAAATACTGAATCACTGGAGAGTGGATAGTATGAGCAAATAAAATAAATAACGCTAAGATTAAAAAGATGACTTCATTATTCTATGCTTCCGAATTATCGGATAACAAGAGATCACTTTTCTATCTATCAGGTATTTACCCGTATTTTTATTTCGGATTATCCAGAAGTAATAAAATAAATGTAGAGAAAAGTATTTAATGCTTAGGCCAGGTCGTTTCCTTATCTTTTCAAAAATGACTGTTACAATAGAGTGAATTATATTTGCACTTTAAATAAATTATTTGTCATTTAGAAGTATAGGAAATTAAAAAGCCATACACTATTGTAATTATTAAATTCTGAAATGGGAACTAGTTGTGATTAACTAAAATATTTATTAAAATTCTAGGCAAGTATTATTAGACACTAGGTAACAATTACTGAAATACAAGGTAACAACTACTAAAACACTAATTAATAATTACCAAAATACTAGGTAATTACTTAAATACAGGAAAATAATTGTTCAAACATTTGAAAATAATGTTTCAAATATTTGAAAAATAATTTTTCAAATACAGGAAAATAATTGTTCAAACATTTGAAAATAATGTTTCAAATATTTGAAAAATAATTTTTCAAATATTGGAAAATAATTTTTCGAATATTGGAAAATAAATGTTCAAATATTGGAAAATAATTTTTCAAATATCGGAAAATAAATGTTTAAGTATTGGGAAATAATTGTTATAATATTGGAAAATAATTCTGCAAATATTTTAGAATAATTATTAAATTACTACGTAACCGTTAAATTGAAAAATATTATCGTGATTATTAAATTCTAACAGAAACTAGGATTTTTATCTAAGCTCTTAAAAGGACAGTACAGAAGTATTGATAATCTTTTGGTCGTACTTCCTTTCCCAGTTCCTTTGGACTAAAGTGGATAAAACCTGTAAAACCTAAAAACTTCTAATACGCTATACCAACTTGATAATCTTCCCAGTGCGTCGCATTAGAGACTTACGTTTCTTCGGTAAGTGACAACTTTGGTATTTCTTTTTCAAGTTTGGATATAAATAACCTATTAAACTAGCAAAGATATTATGATACTACAGTATTTGAAAAGTAAATTTTATTTCACTTATAATAAAATGAAAATGTGTAAGATATTATTACCCTTCTCAGGGATAACACAATTGCCAAATAATGGTCAACACACAAAGCCACCAAGGAAAGTTTTTTGTGAGTTTTCGTGGGGGAATTTATATACTTAATAATTTTCGACACCCACATACAAGCTCAAGCTTTTATTGTTGAAGAGAAAAAGATATGCCGTCCACATTCTGGAGCCGGATCAGGGTTCCTCCGTTGGTCGTTGGGTGTCTTGACTGCTAGACGAACGAGGATAGAAACAACGTTCTCCTTCTCCGTATATAAGGATATAATAATATAAGGATATAAGTTTTTCTAGCTGTCAAGACACCCCGAGGTCAATGGAGGGACCTGACGTTTATTCACGCATTTTCAAAAACAAGATTTTTTCAATTCATTTCCTCCTCAGCTTGAAAGGCCCTAACAAATTAAAACGGCATGAGATTGGTTAAACTACAAATGCTAATCACTCGAAAAATATGGATTTCTCAGCATTTTCATATGAACATTTTATGCTTATAATTTTACAAGAAATCGCGCTGTTCAGAATTTATACAATAGCTATTGAATAACCTGTATGTGACGAATGAACATGCTTTTAACTGGTACTTATAAAATATATAAATATTCGTTATAAATGCTGCTACAAAAAACTAGTAATAAGATTAGATACGAAACAGAGATAAAAAAATCGAATTGGAATTCTTAAGAAAATTGGCTCCACAAGATAAATGTTTGGACGGAAGTCGAGAGAAAACAAACTATTGAAAAATTTCAATTCGTGGATTTCTGCACATTAGAGAAATTTAACTGCTATATTTAAATTTTTCATAAATTTTAATACCTTTAGAATTGCCTTTTGTTATTGCTCTTTAAGAATTGTACATCGCTTCTTTTTATTTTTTTAATCGAAATGTCGTTTTCAAGTTTTCGTTCAGAGAGAAAAACACCAGAAATCTAATTATTTGCTTTTTTCTCCAGTAGTTTATATTTTCTTAATGCCATTTCTCATTATTTTTTGATTCACTTTAAAAAACTCATTAAAAAAAGTTTTGTTTCAGGATATTGCTTCGCCGATTTGAGTTGAAAAAATATAAATTTACGCAAAATATGTTTGAAGAGAGTGTTTGGATATTTATAAAAGCTTCTTTGAAAGTTTTCATTCGATAGATTTATTTATGAAAGTATTTCAAATGGGAAATGATAAAAAAAATAATTTTTTTATGTTTTCAACACAAATTGCTGATATTTTCTTTGAACCTAAACGTTTTTCCTCTTTAATAATTAAGCAGCGTGAAAAGATTGATTTTTTGCTAAGCGACAGTAAAATATATCTTGAAACGCCTTTCGATATTTAAGAAATAAATAGGAAATGAAACTCTTTTTTTGGCAGATTGTATGCTCTTAACTCAAAGCAAATGTTTAAGTTTTAAATAGTATCGCCTTTGTAGTTAAATTCTGAAGAGTATGACGCTTCCCTCATGTAAATCCCTATTTAGAAAAAATATGATAGACTAATGAAAATATTTTTATTCGTAAGTTGATTTGAATATCTCAAGTTGATATTAGACCTGTAAATGTGAGACATACTTAGTCCAAAATTTGTTCCATAATTTTAGCGCATGTTCAAGCCGGACACCCATATTTACTGCAATCGCCCTTTAAAACATTACATAAATAGTTGATTTAAATTTGTACTTAATTTTAACAGATTTAGTGCAAGTTTAGAAGAGTGGTTTTCAATGGGAGCCATATGGCCCCCTCTTGGACCATAGTGAAGTTTTGGGGGCCCACAGGCAGATAATTATGAAATTTGGGAGCCAAAGGGCCACACAATATTGACTACCCAAAATAAAGTTATTACTAATATAAAAAAGAAGTAACGCCAAGTGGGATATTAAATTGACTGGCTATCGATTGCCTCGTAAATTTTGAAGAAAATACAAAATGCCGCAAAGATTTCTCACGCCTAGATATAATCTAGGAGAATTTTTTAAGACTAGAGACAACACACCAAATCTCTCAACCTAAACGAGGGTTGTAACTTGCGCAATGGCAACACTGAGTGACTGCTAGAAAATAGAAGTCATGTGTTGAAGAATAAAGCAGCATATATTATCGCATATAAATGTCATATATATATCTGCTTATGCTCCATAAATAAAATGAAACATACTTCAAACTCCTCCATTTCGATAACTTTCCGAAAAAATTGAAGAGCTTAAAATTTATTAATACATACGGAAGAATGATTGCTATCAAAAGGGAAGTGTTTGCGCCATTTTGTTACACTTTCAGATGGTGTTATAACATTTTTAAATAAGCAATTTATAGACCAGATATTTGCTGCTAAGTGTGACATATTATATAACGTATATTCGAAAAAGTGAATTGCTTTAATAAACAGTTGCAAATAAAAAACCACAATCTCATTATCTTGCAATGCGGCCAATATTGCTTTCCTTAGAAAATTCAAATTCTTCTGGAATAATATTGCATGTCGTGAATTCGTGCAATTCCCTTTATTTGCTACCCTTTATGTAGAATTACAGGATGGTTTCTTTGTAAATATATTGAGCATTTGAAGAATTTGTACAATAGATATGCACTTTTTGATATGCACTTTAATAGATATGTACTTTTTGTGTAACGATGAGCTACATTGCAGATGGTTACCTTAAGGGTTACCTTAGATTAAGTGGTGAATTCATTTGATGTAAACGATTCTGATACGGACATGATAGTACAAGAATATCTCGTTGGATCCCAATGTGATGTAATAGCCCAAGTTGTACTCTAAAAAGACAACATTTATAGATAAGCAGTGAAGTTTCAAATAATTTTCCACAGCTTTGGGAGGAAGTAAAATTGTTTTTATATGGATTTCCCACTACTTATCTTGTTAAATGTAAATTTATTAGAGCTTATCTGATATAAAAAGCTTGTAATTATCTTGATATTGTGACGGAAGGTGATCTTCGATTGCCTCTAAAAACTTCAACCAGATATACAAAAATGTGTTTATCCGCATCAACTAAAAAGATCTCACTCAATTAAGGGAAAATATTGTTATACGGAATATTTCTGTTATTGATATTTCATGTACAATAAATTATTGTCGATAAAGCACTTTGCTTTGAAATATATGTATTAAAATTAAAAAATAAGTTAGAGGAATCACGATAGTGAATGTAGCTCCAAAGGCTGCCCTTTCCAGATAGGTTGGGAAAGACTAGGGTAGAGGATATTAATTTA
Organism: Dysdera silvatica; assembly: GCA_006491805.2. NCBI lineage: Eukaryota > Metazoa > Arthropoda > Arachnida > Araneae > Dysderidae > Dysdera > Dysdera silvatica. The sequence goes on along the minus strand of QLNU02015359.1, from coordinate 6,284,387 downwards.
TAATTACAGACAATTAGATGAATATTTAACGAAGGTTAAACTTAAGTTTAAAGAAAAGTACATTTAGGATTAAAAAAGATTAATTTTAAGTAGAAATAATTAAGATTAGATTAAATGAGTAAAGGTTTAGACGAGAATCTAGAAAAGTATTAACCATTTATTATTTTGTCTATTAATGGTCGATCGGAAGTTGGAAAAAAAAAAGGTTATTTAAAATGGAGGTGAATAATTAGCCAAAATTTCATTTGGATTTAGAGAAAATTAGATTTAGGATTAAAGAAAATTAGATTTAATTGCTAAATTATTAGATTTATTTTTTAATTTTCTAGATTTATTTTTTAATTTTTTAAATTTATTTTTTAAATTTTTAGATTTAATTTTCAAATTTTTAGA
>QLNU02015359.1:6230723-6275858 GCA_006491805.2 Dysdera silvatica | reverse complement strand
TATATTATATTTATCCAAATTTTTCTGGAAAATGATGCTTCGAAAACTGAAATAAATAAGCATAAAACACAAATACTTATCACTTATATTTATAATATCTGTATCTATTATATACTACAAATTTTCGAATTGCCTTACTATGGGGCACGGGGCCCCACGTTGGGAAAAACTGGCCTAGAATTATCATCAGAAAACAACATTATCAGTAAAATAGTTTTTCCTTCGTTTCTAACGTCATTTTATGATTAGAAATCGTACCTGCGTAGTGCTACATCGAATTACCTTACATATCAGGATTTTTTCAAATTGCAAAAGAAAATATTTCCAATGAGAAAAAGTTTGTTTTTAATGAAATAAGTTTTCTCGCTGAAAATAAACTACGCTTATGTATGATAATATTACCCTTCACAGAGATAACACAATTGTCAAGTATAGTCAATACAGAAAGGCCTCCCGGGGCGAGATTTTGTAAGTTTTAATGTTGGAATTTAATAATATCATACATCCTTATATACGGAGAAAGAGAGCGTTGTTTCCTGTCCTCATTCGTCTAGCGGTCCAAGACACTCCGGGCTAAACGGAGGGACCCTGGTTCGAATCCAGGATGGGGAAGGCGTTTCCAAAAACAAAAATCTCTAGTTTGAGCTATATGTATGTGGGTGGCAAAAATTATTGTGTAAACTACACTTACTCGTATGTTCGTGGGTTTTACGGCGCAACACTAGCAAGGGTAATGCTGCGCCGGGACCTACAGTTCCCCAGGAATTTGAACCTCCTATGTCCTAGCTAATCCTCTGGAACTAAGGTCATACACTCTATAAACCATCTATACTTTATATCCAAAAAAACTAGTGGTTACACGTTTATACCGACGGCTCCTACTTGCCTGAAGTGAAGGGAGCAGGTGTTGGATGGCACTGCAGTCTCTTTAAAAACTCCCTAACTGTGGAGAAAAAATACTACCAACTATGACGGTGAAGTGTGTGCCATTCTACTAACTCTTATTCTGCCTCCAAGAAAAGTCGTTTTTCTCATTGACTCCCAATCAGCCATTTCTGGCACTGAGTAATAATAACCCCCACAGACTGCCTACGAACAATCCAGTGCCCAACAAAACTGGCAGAGCTTATCGCCGGTGGTTAGGCCCTTCAGTTACAGTGGATACCTAGCCACGTGGGAGTCTTCGGTAATGAAAGAGCTGATGTCATGGCGAGGTGTGGAGCCGGGTCCAACCAGCCTGAAATTCCATTAACAATCCGAACAGCATACAACCAAATTACTATAACTGTTAACAGTTCCACTAGCAAAACCCTTAGGGACTTGAGAAAAGACAAAAGATGGGAGTGCCTTGCCATGGGTAGATATGTTCCACTGCACTGGAAATGCGCTGAAGCTGTGGCGCGTTTTCTCCTTATGACAGGACACGACTACTTACAAACACACCTCTGCCGTATCAGTTTGACCCCTGACGAAATCTGCCCGTTGTGTGGGACCTCCATCATGGACGGCGTTCACTTGCAGGGCTGCCCCCAACTTGACGATCTATCTACTGACATATCAATCCGCAACTTGGGAGACCTGGCACTGAACAGCCACGGACGGGCGTAGGATAAAGTAAAGTAAGTATGTCCTAGCGAATAACCACCTGGACCACAATGGACATTTAGCCAATGAGTTCTTTTTTAGGCTCCGTTCTGAGTCGAATCGTGGATAACAACGCGCTAGGCGCACTAGGTTACCACAGCGCAGTTAGGTAACTACTGCGCCACGGAAGGGCCAGAAACAAACTACATTTTAATTGAAAATTAGTGAAATATATTGTATGTTAATCAAACAAATTGGCTGGCAAAGAAGCGAAACGTGAAGGAAAAGTGGAAACCTCTGTTTTATTTAAATTCAATAAATTCTCTTTTTTCGCCGAGCAATTTGTATAATACGCATCGCTTGTGATTAGGATCAAATCCACACTGTGCGCCTTTTGGTCCAAAAATAGCAATTTTGGTAAGCAAATATTTGTGTTTTGGTAAATTTCAAGCATCTCCCGGCAAGCTGTCGGCGAATTATAACACATTACGTGATTTAACAGCTTCATTGTCCCAATCCTCATTGCATTCTTCTGATTAAATAATTAAATCAATAAACGGCTATGATTTTCAGGCCACTGGGGAGTTATCTGCATCTAAAAAGGGAAAATAATTAATTGCATGCATGGTTCTTTTAATTGGATAATAATTGGTTGTTGAAATATGCGTGTGGGGAACATAAAGATACATATAAGGTTAACAAAATTGCTGCCACATATACATGCGCGAGCATATATACATACATGCACAGCGATCAACAAATTGTGGTGAACCGTACCCACAAGACTAGAAACGTGCTCGACTGCTTTAAAAAGTAAAACCTTGGAACACTTAATAGGCAGGGGCGCAGAAAGCCCACGCGGGACCCTATACTTAATCCCGGCCCATGGACTGCAGCCCTCTTTTCGTCGGCTCTGCTAATGGGCAAAGAAGGTTCCTTACTCTTCAAATGTGTGTTTAGTCTCCAGCGACAACCCGATTTATCGGGGCCTATATATAGAGCAGAACCTATCTAAGGTGTGACCACTTTCGGGACGGGACTGTAATAAGCATCATGGATAGGTGACCATTATACACTACAGACTTGGATATAGATATAACGAAGTCCCTACGAATTCGCGCTTATAAAAAGTGGTCATTTATTGAGGTGGTCACTTTACTAAGTTCCACTTTATGAAAATACAGTATATACATATGCAACCACCCTTTTATAATTTAGCAAAACGCCTTAATACTTAAAAGTAACATCGGACTTATATACTCTTGAATAACTAAACTTGGACGGATCTAGGTTCCCAAATCCATGCAAATATTTAGAAACAAGATGGTTAAATTTGTAATGCTTGCATCCCCAATGGATAATACGTTATAAACGGCAGGGACGAATAAGGTGTGTTGGGGCTAAGGGCACAAAGAAGCTTTGGGGGCCCTTCTCCTATTTTTGTAACGCACACAGATATACACTTTGCAACAAAAAAATCGATGCACCAAGAAAGAGTTGTCCGATTGTAATGAAATTTCGTATGCAAAGACATTTTGACCGAACATGCAAATGATTAAAATTTGGTGTCCAATGAATGAATAGCGGGAACTCCAGCGCATCGGAACTGCGCATTCAGCAGGTGTATATAAGGAGCGATTCTCAATATGTGGTCAAAATTTCTGTTGCATTTTGACTGCGGATATCTTACGTCGACTGTAACAATGCCTCGCCGAAAGATTCGTGCTCATTACGAGCATATGTCAGAGTTTGAAAGAGGTCGTGCTATCGGATTGAAAGAGGCTGGTTGGACGAATCGAAGAATCGCTGGACATGTGGGTCGAAGCGATGCGGCGATTGGACGGTGCTGGCAAGAGTGGGTCAACAACGGCAGATGTCAGCGTAGGGATGGCAGCGGTCGACCTAGGGCCACAACAGAACGGGAAGACAGAGCGATTGTCAGAGCAGCTGTCACAGCACCGGATTCGTCGTTATCAACTATCCAACGTGTGGCCCGCACACATGTGTCCAACATGACCCTCTGCAGACGACTGAGAGAGCGGAATTTATGCTCGCGCCGACCGTTACGCCGCTTACCTCTCACGCCTTTACACCGTCAAGTCCGATTACAGTGGTGCCGGGCTCGATCAACTTGGAACTGCGCTGACTGGGGACGTATAGTCTTTAGTGACGAGTCCCGTTTCCAACTGTGTCCTGACGACAACCGCAGACGTGTCTGGAGACGTCCAGGGCAGCGTGGGGATCCTGCCCTTACTATCGCACGCCACACATGCCCACAACAGGGCGTTATGGTCTGGGGTGCCATCTCCTTTGATAGCCGGACCCCTTTGGTGGTCATTTCTGGCACATTTACATCACAGCGGTACGTAGACGACATTCTACGACCGGTTGTGTTACCGTTCCTTTTGCGACACCCTGGACTTACGTTCTGCTGAAAAACTTCTGAAAATTTCTTCGAAATTGATGACGACACATAATTGTTCCATTTCAAGACGCCTATTTTTTGATACAATGAATCAGTCTGGAAGAATCTTCGTACAAAGGCAGGAAGTTCACTACCGAACACAATTATAAAAATATCGTTCCAGCTCACAATAAACTTATTTGTGCAAATTTCAATTCAAATAAAGTGTTTTTATAATTAAAAATTGCAAAATTCAATTTTCGTTTTTCAAAATACGTCACTTTCTATAGAATAACATTATGAAGATCGGAAACACTTGACGTGACATTGAAACATTCAAAGAAAAAATTTTCGCCGGAATTAAAAATGTTTCAAAACAGACGAACTGAAAACTGCGTTAATTAGTAAATGTCCAGTTGATTCATCGCCAAAAAATATACAAAACCCTTTAAATGATAGCGAACAAATGAAAGATTCATAATATGTCTGGGGAGAGATAAAACAAAAAAATTTAAAAGAGGCTAAATAGTCCAATAATATTTTAAGTCGAATTAGTTACATAGAAATGATTGACTAATTAGATTTGCGCAAAATAATGAATGCACAAATATCGCAGGACTTCTCAAGCATGATTTCGGCTTTTAATCACCAGATGATACTAATGGTGGAAGGTTTCTTCGAATTTATTATGATTCACTTAGACTTGTTGAAAACCAACATTTCGAATTTCGGTAGACAAACGTTTTAACAATGGTGCTTGTATAAAAGGCAAACGTAACCGTTTCCACAAAAAGAGCTTTGGCAGAAATTTGCTACAATTTTTTTCTTGTTAGATGCTATTGAGTTACATTTGATAATCTGGAGCAGCTGAAATACGATTTCAATACAGGAATTTTGGAATTACTTTTTAGTATTTGTGAAGCATTGTGTTTCATGTGTGTTTGTGGTTTAACGTCTCAAAGACTACAATGATTATGCTGTATGGGCACCTAAACTTTTCCGAGGAATCTGAACATATGGACCTACAATTTTTCGAGGAATCCGAAGCTGTGGATCTAAAATTTTCCGAGGTATCTAAAACTCTTAGGGCCTAGGGAACTAAACCCCAGACTACAGTGGGCAATGCGATCTTTATGAGATTTCTGAGTTAGCTTTCTTTGCAACGTTGGTATTCGAACCTGAGAAGAAATCGTTGAGCTTCATTAAAAACGTACTCAAAATTTAAGTTTAGAAGCAGTTCTAGTCTCAAAATTTTAACTGATCAAAGAAAGTCATTTCAAACTAATTTTAGACAAATTTGCCCTGTTGGTTTAGATATTACAAAAGATAATAGAAAAAATGTTGGATGCAGAGAGCTCAGGCTGATAATTAGAAAAATTGTATTTGAATTTCCGTTTGTTAATTAACAGTGAGTACAACAATTTAAATTTCTCGAATGTTGTGTGCAAGATAATGCAGAATTTACTATTCAATGTAGAAACAGTTACAGAACATCTCAATCTCATAAAAATGTGCTTAAAAGCGGAAAAATGTATTAAAATTTTGAGAATAGTAATTCCGTGAAGAAACTGACAAAGAACGTCAACATAATTTTTTTTTCTTCCAAAATGTCAAATAATATAAAAGAGAATATGTAAATAGGATGAATCGGATGAGTCGATGAATAATACGAAGGAATATTTTAAAATTCATTTTATTTTAAGATTTTAGACAACACTATGTAACCAATGACTGAAAGACGTGTGCAGTTGAAACCGCACAAAAAAAGATTTAAATTTAACCATGACATTTTTTTTTTGTATTTGTGTAGCAAACAAATGAAGTACTCTTGCAGTTGATCTCATTTTAAATTGAAAATTTTATTTCATGGGGGCGCGAAATGTGACTTCGTACAACAAAGGCACCTTAGAACCACGATGCAACTCCGTAGACATCAATTTCCTCAACTAAGATTAAAGCTGGTTTAAGACTGTCAATATAAATAACAATTTCATCACCGGCATAAAGACTGTCAATAGTTACTCATGAAACCGTTCATATCAAAAGCACAAAACTTACCATCATGACAACATTTTGTATGTTTATTGAAGTCAACGATTTCCATCATAGCCGATGATGTGGTAATATTATATGAATAATTACTCGTAAAGAAAAGAATGGTTTCTTGATGCCTGGTAGGACACGAATCAACAAATCCTTCATAATCGATCAAATGCTCTTATAAATGGTCACAGTAGGGAGTTCGATCAGCGGTTGTCACTGAGTGGGTAAAAGCATCTGACAGGTTATCAAGAGGTTGTGGGTTTGTATCCCACTAGGCGTCCAGAAAAATCGTTCTTTAACTCAAGACTAATTCATCATCTAATATTTTGTATGATCCTTGGAAACATTACAACAAATAGCTGGAGGATTGATAAGAAATATTGGAAGATACACTTCGCAGAGTATGCAAAGCTCTAAATTATTACCTTCGTCGCAAGGCAGTGTAAAAGAAATGTAAATAGCAGGTATAACAGAAAATACCAGAAAAAGGAAACTTAACTAGTGGGATCACATGCTGAGAAACGTCTACTAAAATGAATGAGAAATATTCAACAAAGAAGCAAGAGAGGGATAGAGAAACCAATAGAAGCATAAACCGTAAGGATATGGCTGGTCTTGGTTTGACATCTAGCGACGTATTAAACAGAAAACAACGGATGTGTCCACAAGCGTATGCAGAAAGTCCATAAGGGGGGGGTTATATACTCAATGGGGAGTTACTCACACATTTCTATGTAAAATATACAAAATTCCATTGCAATGTGAAGTTAAAAGCCCCTTCAACACCTCATGCGTACGCCAGTGGAAGCGTCGATGTCACATCTCTAATCTTGAATAAAAAGAAAAGCATAAAAGTCTACCACCAATCGACGAACAGACTGCAGTTCTTCGTTTCCCACGAAATGAAATCAATAAAATACCCCTTGATTCCTAAATATCACTTTCCTAATTTTACTTAAATCTTAATTTTAAGGGGCATTTAGTATTGTTCAGTCATTCTTGTTTTGAATGGTCATAAATAATTTTGGAATAACAAAGACAAACATAAATTTTTTAAGGTAAAAACGAAAGAACAGAAATAAGATTTGTTTGGTACTACTTGGCGAAATGTTCATACAAAGAATACTGATCAGTTTCAACACAACATACACATGCCAAATCTAAGGTTCCGTACTAGCTTTCAGATACGGAATGCGTGTGCCATCACGCTGGATTTATTTGATTTAAATTCAAAGCATTTGTTTACCTGAAAGTTTTCAGGAACTTCATGAAGTCAGGCGAAGAAGATGTACACGTCTTTGTCCGTTAAAATCAACTTTGTAGAGCTTATATATTTCGTGATGTCGAGATTATGTATTTTGTACCGTAGAGTTTATGTATTTTGTACCGTAGAGCTTATATATTTTGTATCGTAGAGCTTATACAGGGTGTTCAACAATCCTCGGATATTAACCACACAGCGGCGTTCTTGAGACAATTTTAAGATATAAAAGTGGTCTTCATTTTGATAACAGGTCAATACTTTTTGTGATATTAGCCAAAATAGTCCAACCAATGAGGAAGCTGTCTGCATCTGTTGACACCTGCACAGTTTAGTCTAGGACGAAATACATAAAACTTGTTTCTGCATGGGGTGGTGTAAATTACTAAGTAATTTAATTGGCAATTTAATTTAAAAGGCGAAACGCATGTTCAGATTTTCTTACAGCCAATTGGATAGATTTTACTCAGAAGTATGCAATAGCTTTATTGGACGATTGGATTACTAAACTCACTTGTCCTGATGTGAAATCTATCCAATTGGCTGAAAAGAAACTGCGCGTACTTTTCGCTTTTGAAATTAAATTACCAATCAAAGTACATAGTGCTACACAACACCTGCGCAGAAACGAGTTTTCTGTAATTCGTCTTAAACTAACCCTCGAAGGTGTTAACAGATGCAGACAGCTTCCTCATTGGTTGGACGTCTTTGGCGAATATCACAAAAAAGTATTGACCTGTCACCAAAATGAAGGCCACTTTTATATCTCAAAATTACTCCAGGTAATGTGGTTATTTGTGGTTATTGTCCGAGGGTTGCGGAACACACTGTATATTTCATACGGTATTTTTCAATCTCATCTAAGCTTACATATTTGGAGAATTGGAACTGGTGGCGTATTGGTAACGGGTTCACACACACACGCAAAAAAAAATGAGTTTCGGCACAACTTTTTTGGTACAAATCCCCTCCCTCTTTCCCAAAAGAAAAGAAAAACGCTCTACTCCGACAGTTAGTCCCTCGGCAGTAAGTTGTTTGGATTCCAAGGAAAATTGAAGATGCGTTACGATGGTGTAGCTGTAACGCATTAGTATGTAGTGCCATTAACTCTCGATTCCAATGGGAATGTAGAGCGCGTGTATTGTAACGTCCGCTGTGAACCGGGCTTTGATTCCTTTGGTAGCGAAGGTTTGGATACTTCGAAAAACTGCATGGGTTTGCGCAGAATGGCGTATTCTGTCCTTGCGCCGTAGAAACAAAGAACAAGCCACCAAAAATTGGACGCCTGCGATGTCGCTGTTGTAACTCACTCGCCTCGCGCCACTAAATCGCGTTCGATTTCAATGGGAATGTAGACCAGGGTTTCCGCTTACTTTCAAATTTGTGAGTTGCAGCCCATCATGACCTTATCCGGCTGAACTTGCGTCATAAAATGCAAGACAAATGTTGATTGATTGGTTATATTTTTATGGCACAAAGTCAACAATGGACAAATATTGAACGAACCTTCAGTTCTTTCCTGAGAACTACGGAATATGTATTCAATATATATGTAATTAACGCATACTTGTAAATTCAGATGGCAGTATGTTAGATAAATTATGTAAATAAAGAGAATAAATTGCTTGAAAATGTTAAATGAAAGTTTTAATAGAGTTAAAAGAAAAATGAATAGATAATGTACTATTACAATTTAAATTCTTACGGAAATATGCAATTAATATACACAAAAATAATGTAAACTTATACAAATTCGAGTTCGTGTTTTATACATACACAAAAAATACGACAGAATATAAGTGTCGTATGTCTCAACTGAGGCCATAAATCCACATAAAGGTCGTTTTTATAGTCTAACAAAAATAAAACTACTGTTTCCCGAGTCATTAAATTTATAAAGTAATATTAAATCATGTCAACCGAATTGGAAATTGCGGTTTATAAAACACATTAGCTAATTAGATAGGAGCCTCGTACCAAGATGTTGTTTTTGCTCTCCACCATTTCTACCTAATCACGTTAATATTCTCTTAGTGTTAAAAATAATTAATTGTATAGATTAGCCTCGAAATTTTAGAAATATGGGAAAAACTCACTTTTGTTTTTGGAAGCTGTGAAAACAATTGGGTACTTTTCAATTAGTACGGCACTACTTACGATTTTCTTAGGGGCCGCTCTACTTAATCGTAACTTTACGATGTTTTTGTTGTCTAAAAAATCGTAAGTTTTCAATCCATGTTTTAAAGGGTTATTAGGCAACCATTGATTCAACCCTTCCACGAATTCAAGTGTGAAGTTCAGACTATCCAAATGGACATGAGGCGCCAAGCGCCGAAAGAAGGGTGTGGGGTCTCCTTCCCACTAACCTTTCCACCAATTCATTCATGTATGTACTGATTATTTGTTGATAAAAAGAATAATCGATTTTTGCTCTTATTTCTACGTTGCTTTACGGCTGATGCAATGCTACCGGGAGAAGTAAAATGGCTCGAAGTAACTCTATTCGATAACATACTTATGTCTATTCAGCTCCAGTCGGTGGAAAAAATAATTCAATCGTTCACTCATATTCCTACGCTGCAGCACACAAAGATACTAATAGAATAAAAATGGCTCTAGGGAAAGCTAGGAGGATACCCTTCGTTATGAGTGTGTAGCATATAGCAATGTCGACATTATCAGTAATAATCAGTAATTTAACTACTCCAGCATAAATTCGTCTTCCTCCACTTACTCTTAACTGATGCAGAAAACAATATTTCTTTAACAGGTACACTTTAAAAAAAATAAAAAAGTATCTCCTTCCCCCCACCCACCCAAAACTCTATCTACAAAGCGAATGACGCGCATGCGCACTTCTTTCACGCCCCAAAATTTCTGCCGTCAGTTTTAAGAGTACAATAAGAGAATTGGCGACGTTAGTTTGCACTTGGCGGGGTGGGATTATTCTACAGTGTTCCATTTTTATAACTTCTTATGTGTATAGTTATTTTCATATATTTTAATCAATATACAATGTTTGCGTATTTGAGGATAATGAAAGTTTAATGTAGCGTTTACAAACTGTATTGCACGATTTTTACTCAAGGTGGGTGCGAGATTTTTTTCATACATAAAATTATTTTTAAACAAACTTAAGCCCTGCGGTGGCGCAGTGTGGTAACGCGTTCGCCTAGTACGCCGTTAATCCGGGTTCGACTCCCAACAGTGTACAAAGAACGCTTACTCAGAGATCTCATAAAAGATCGCACTGCTCACTGTAGTCCGGGGTTTGGTTCCCTAGGCCATAAGAGGTTCGGATTCCTCGGAAAACAGTAGGTCCCGGCGCAGCATGACCATTGTAGTCTTTGAGCCGTAAAACCACAAAACAAACAATAAACAAACTTAAATTACGAATCTTGGCAAACGAAAATACAATGAATACAGTTTTTAGACGTATATGCTTTAATACAGCTTTAAAACGTTTTTTCGAAGGTCTTAATCCCCTCTTCAAAGAAGCTTACATAATAATGGAACTACTGAGTTTAAAGTGATAATTTATTATCATTCTAAACTCAATAGTTCCATTATTATGTAAGTTCTTTGCAGACAGCTCAAAGCTTTCGAAAAAACGTTTTAAAGCTGTAGTAAAACATATATTTCTAAAAACTGTACCCATTATTTTTTTACCAATATTTGTGATATATTCAGCACAGTGAGTCGCTTTACTTCCAAGATTAAATTAGTTCCCAAAAAAGCATTAACTGTAGAAAGAGAGCAATCTGTATGTATTAAATACCATTTTATTAAATATCTATTTTGACTAAATTTTCTTGTTTTATGCGCAAATATACACGTACACTACGCAAACAAAATATTCTGATTCATGCTTTACGTGGATCGTAAAGTAGGGGTCAACGTTTGCATTTAAGGGTAAAAAAGGCTCAGAGGTAAAAAAACGTTTAGCATTGCCTTAGGCTGCGAAGATTGCATTCTTGATTGGGGCCATTCAACAGAAAGATATTGATAAAGCCACTGACATCACCAAATCAGTACCACGCCAGTTTATATTAGTTCTTTAAATATTTCTGTTATAACATTGTTCGTTTGCTAGAATACTCTTTGTTATGGCACTATTATATTTTTAATTTTTTAATATAAAACTACATTGAATAAAAATAGTTTGACCTTGCTTTGGAGTGAATGAGAATGGCTCACACACATATGAGCAACATTATATTTCTAATCAGTTGTTAATCACAACATAATACCCACATTAATATTTGTCGTTTTAGGCAACAAAAAAAATCACACATGTAAAATGCGTAATACATTTCATAAAGTCTAATTTATTTTATTTGAATAAAAACTAAACAGCTTTAAATTCTTGAAAGAAATATAATACATTCGCTGAAAGGAAATAATTGTATTAGAACACAATGCAAATATTTTCCCTTCGGCAATATTCTCGATTACCACGAAGACAATCTTGATTTCAAATCGTGGTACCGAACCGAGATGGACAATGATTTGAAATCGTAAATACATTTTCAATTATCTGCTGCAAGCTCGACTGCGGGTAATCCGAAAATCAGATAAGAGTAGAAATACTAAGAAAATATTGAAATTCCTAAAAATAACTTCTCGCTATTATTGAAGATATACGAGTATATATACTCGTATATAGCTGCTTTAGAATAACAAACAAAAATATATTTAAGCTTTTTCTGGAGGATAATCCAGACGTCGCAGAAGCGACCAGCACGCATCGGTGAGAAGAATTTTCCCCGTCTTCGACGTTAAAAGATGGAGAACCGATGGTATACTTTATGGAAACGCAGACGTCTGTCTAAACCAATACTACGTTACGTACATCTTCGTAATCAGGATGCAACGTTTGTTATTACTTGTTCGATAATCCATGTGGAATCATAACACATAAAAACAAAATCGTTTTAAAAATACTTATCTTAATAAAATGGATTTTGTGAGTTCAATGAAAAAAATGTTCAATAATTTTTAAATCCTCCTTTTGCCTTGATGTCTGCTTCAATTCTTTCAGGCATAGCTCTGGCGTAAAACAATTCCACTTTTCCATGGGCTTTGTGCTACAGGTGGCCTAAACCAATCTCTTCAGTGCTGAAGTCCACCACTGATCGTTTTAGTGTTCCCTACATATGCTCGATGGGGTTCAAGTCTTTAGATTTAGGTGGCTACTTCTCCATTTCAAGCTTCTGAGTCGACAGCTACGATTTCATCAGCTGTGCTGCATGTTTGGTGATCATTATTTTGTTGAAAAACCACGTCTGCAGTTGTTTTTACCCCAATTTTCCATATTTCTAAATGGGCTGCGGCTCATCCCTACATAATGTCTTGATGTCATGCGCCCTTTTATCCTCTCTGACAAGCCAACACCCTATGTTACCATACAACGCCACACCACAATAGTACTCCCGCCAAATTTTTTTGTAGGGAGGACGGTCCTTGAAGTTGAAGTTTAATTTGATCGTCATCATTCACAAATCCTATCATCGGAGCCAAATTTGTTGATCTTGGTTTTGCCTGAACAAATTACTTGGGACCACATTTCTTCTATATAATTTCTTGTACTTTTTGCAAACTTTTAGGCTTAAAGATATGTGGCGGGCTGTCAGATAATTTTTTTCATTTTTGCTCTTCCATATAATCTTTCTTGTCATAACGTTCACCGTATACTGCACTGACAAATATACTACCTCACTGACAAATTATTCATTGTCTGAAGCCTATGCCAGACCTATATAATATTCTCGAATCTACCAGAGCCAATAGATCTCAATATTCTGTGTTTTGTTATTTCGGAGATTTTTTCGACGACGCTAGATTATTTTTTGTTACTTCTTATCCAGCTATTTCTATTGATTTTTTAATTTTTGTTATTACTCCTATAGAATAATAACATTTTTTCTCAAACAACAATGTCAATCAATCAACGTTTATTGGCGTAGTGATACCAACGCCGATGGTATGGCGTGATTAGATGGTGAAACGTTCGAAAGAAAATAAATATTTCTGCCTTCGGTGGGACCTGAACCCACGACCTTCCACTTGCCGGGCGGAGGCTCTACCCACTGAGCTACGAAGGACAATATATAATCTCTTTACGAACGTATATATATTGTTGCCAGTTATTTCGCAGAATGGTGTAGTACATAGACTACTATTTAAACCAAATTGCAAAGAGACTGGTATTAAATTGATCGAAATGCACGTTGCAGCATATGTATTTATTTTATATAAATCGAACACTACGCAGATTAAATCAAACAACAATGTCAATCAATCAACGTTTATTGGCGTAGTGACATTTTTTCTGTTATTTTCCGATACCAGTCGCCATTTTTTAAAGACTAATAGTGAGATGATTTCTTTCTTCACTGGCTTCGATAAAGTTTGCATGTTAAAACGAATTGAAAAATGACAAAATTTTTGAGTATTTCACTTAGCACTTTTTGCATAGTCAGAAAGCTGTTAAATATTTTCTTATAGGTACCCGTAACGGGTGATGGTGATAAGTCTGGCACAGGTGTAAACGAATTTAAGCGAAGTTCTTAATCTCCAAGACTCTCTCTCTCCTTCTTGCCAAGTAAACTCACAAATTCGTTCATAATGTACTTTTTCCTTTGTTATTAAGATAAATACATTATACAATAACAACTACTTTGTTTATAATTATGTTATGATTCCTCATGGATTACTAAAACGAGTAACATGGAGAAGTAATTTTTTGCATAAAAAATTTTAATTCGAGGCCTAATGTCAACAAATCGTGGAATGGTATGGAATTATGGTAAAACCATGGTATTTTGGGACAAATTTTAAAAAATTCAAAATACCAATGATGTTTCATATATCATATTAAAGTTAATAAACTATATCATTATAATCTTACATGTTTATGCAAAATAATGTGTATATTATTTAATTAACAACACCGAATTTGAAAAAACATTGGAAACCCCGTTACCGAAGGACATTATTTCATGTTTTTCCTGTTCTTCCCTAACACACATTTTTCATACTGCAGGAAAATTTTCATACCATTTTACTTGAAAGTAGTTACTAGGTCCTTTTCTTAAATGGCTTACAAAAAAATTTCAGTTTATTAATATTTTTGAAATTATAGAAAACTTTAACCATGAATGTCGTCCTTCCATAACATTTTAAATACCATGGTTTACCCATTATTAACTTGAGTTTCAGTTCTTCAGCTAATCGGTGGACCTATATTGTGATGTGTGATTACGTTGTTTCAACAACAAAGCACACTTGCATTTTCAATTTAGAGTTTTATAATTGTTTGAGGGCGTAGTAAATAGAGTTGTTTCACTGCAAAGTGTAATAGCGGTTATATAGTAGAAACTCCGTTAACCGAAACAAAGTGGGGACGCTCACGGTTTCGGAAAATAAGTTTTGGATAAAAAATAATTTTTTTAAGTTAAAAGGTGAAAATATGCAACAAAAATGAAATATACACTATAATAATTAATTATTTAGGTTATATGCAATATGTACCGGTATTCTGTAATCTGTATAACATGTAAATTAGTAGTCAGGAATTGCCATTGCCGGAACAGATAGTGTTATTCATTTCCTTTATCATGTGTTGCAATATTATAGTACCGTTTAATATACTGTTCAGTATTTCGCTTTTTATCGGGAAATGTGTATTTCTTTCAAAAATCGTAAAAAAACCCCACTTTTTCTATTATAAATATATCTCTTGATCATTATTTCCGTCAACGGAGGTTCTACTTTACCATTGTTCGCCTTTATTCTAGCCAATGTTCGTACACTCTAGAATGAAACCACCTCAGAATGTTACCAACTAAGATGGATGCGCGTTAACTGTTGTCAATTTGGTCCAATGAACTGAATTTCATCAATCCGCCCCACTTTTGATTGTTTCTTGTGGGTGAAAGTTCTCAGTAAAATAAGTTCTAGGTAAATTTTGATTCCTTCGCTACCAATTCTTCTAGATGCGTAGTTTGAGCATTGTGGGTGTGTGTGTTCGGTTCCCTAGACCTTAAGAGATTTGGGTTCCTAGTAAACCAAGCGTTCCAGCGCAACATGGCCCTTGATGTTCTTGCGCGTAACACTCAGAAATAATCCTTCTAGCTACATGATCTATCAATTTCCATTTCAAATATTTTACTTTCATAATAGTGTCATAAATTTGGTTTGTTCCTGGACATCTAAGTGTATAAAGTTTCTTTTGATTTTTATTTCATCAGGACACACACAGTTTGTCACGTAACAAAATGACCTGTTTCGAGGCTGCAATAGTAGCGCCTAATAAGCGCAATAGTACCATGCCGTTATCCCGGTGCAAAAAAAAACAAAAACCCACTAACCACTCGCTGCTATGTTCGGAAGTTGGTGTTCACGGTAATAAGAGATTCTGATTCCAGGGGGAATTTTTTCCCCATGCAGAATGAACTTTGCAGTCTTTGCGCCGTACAATTCACACAAACCACATAAAAGCGCCTCCGAGGTTAGTCACTTGACGCGAGATCAAGAAATTATCCAGCTGGACAAACCATAGACATCTTGAATATATATATATAATTTCCAACTATATGCATACTCATGTTTGTAAAAATTGCAACACCATGAAGGACTCGTCCGAATTGAATGAAATTTAATGTACAAACGACCTGTGTTGATACAAATAAACGATTAAAATTACAAAGCAAAAAACAATATTACATGTCGAAAATCAGTATTTGGTGAAGCCACCACGCGCTGCAATAAGTGATGCTATACGACGTGGCATGGAATCAAACAGATGTTGAATGTGTGCCTGAGGAAGAGCATTCCAGATTGCTTGTATGCGACCCCAAAGTTCATCTGTAGTAGCTATGGGACGAGGATCACGAGCGAGACGCCGACCAACGAAATCCCACACATGTTCAATCGGCGACATATCCGGCGAATAGGCAGGCCAAGGAAGAAGCTGTATCTGTTGTGATGAAAAGAAGTCTTGAACATTCCTGGCAATATGTGGGCGGGCATTGTCCTGTTGAAATACAGCTCCGGGAATGCCTTGAAGGAAGGGAACAACTTCGGGCTCCAGAACTTCATTGATGTACCGGTTGCTGTTAAGATTACCCACAATTCGTAGCAGCTGAGATCGTCGATGATACGCAATCGAACCCCAGACCATAACGCTGGGGGTTCGTCCACTATGACGTTGGATAATGCACTCCGGAAGGTGGCGTTCACCGGTATAGCGTCTAACACGGATGCGGCCATCACTGTACCCCAAATTAAAGCGGGATTCATCAGAAAACACCACTTGTTGCCAATCAGCACGCCAGTCTCTATGTCCATGAGCCCATTGTAGCCGCAGGCGCCGATGGTTTTGCGTCAGGAGGATCCTGTATAAAGGAACTCTTGCACGCAGTCCACGGTGCAGTAGACGCCGACGAATTGATGAAGCACACAATGATACACCTGTAGCAGTGCACCAACGTTCTGCCAACTGTCCAGATGAAGCAAAACGGTCCGTCACCGCCATGCGGACCAGGTGTCTATCATCCCGTGCTGACGTCACCTTTCGGCGTCCACTCCCGGATTTCCGAGTTGTCTGGTTCTCTTGAACCCACTGCTTCCACACTCGCATCACTGTGCTGCTGTTACGCCCCATACGAGCTGCTATTGCACGATAAGAAAACCCTCCTTCACGAAAGCCGATCATTCGTCCCCGTTCAAACTCCGTAACTTGCTGAAATGTCGCCCTCTTTCGTCGTAGAGGCATAGTGACGTCTCATGTAACGTTTACCACTAGCAGATAACCATACACGCCCCGCTACAGCCCTCTATTTATGCGGATCCATCAGTAGTTCAGAGGGCGCTGCTCAGCCCACGCATGCGTGATGACTCTGAAATTCTAATCATTTGAATAGCATACCCTAATTTGCATTTCCTGAAAGTTTCAGCTCAATCAAGTGATTCCTTCATGGTGTTGCAATTTTTACAAACATGAGTTTACATATATGTACAATAAAACATTTTAAGCATTAATATGCGTAAATGTTACAAGTTTAACGATGGTACAAATTCAAGTACAGAAAAATTAACCGAAAAAAAATTAACCGTTAAAAAATGGCTCTGGAATTTAAAAGTGCATTTCCATTGTTTGATTCGGAAACACATTTTTTTTTCAATATTTTTCAACTCAATTTAAATCAATTTGCTCAGAAAAGATAAATAAAGGTTAATTAAGGTAGTGATGGAGAGTAAGATCTTCTTTTTTACCCTTGAAAAAACGGAGAGTACCAAAGTGCCGTGTATGTTGATTCTATTTGGTCCAGTGTATGTCAATGAAAGAAACCCGTAGGCGCTACCCAATTATCGAAGAAATGGCCAATTAATTTGGAAGCCAACTAATTCTTCAGACGAAAGCTACTTTTTCTAACTATAAAAAAAATTTAAAAGTAGCAAAAAATGTATTTGGCTAAAAATTATCAGCTGAAATTAGCTAAGGTTAACAGAACAAAAGCGTGACTCCTAACTAATTAAAATTTTAATAGGTGGATCCTTTAAAAAACGATGATATATAGGAGTAAAACGTTTGTATCACACAGAGTGAAATACAGAGTTTATAAAAACAGATGTTTTATTTCCAATGCAGTGGGCTATAATGACATAAATCCTTGAAAATGCTTGATTACGCTGGGATTGAGTAAAATTGTGTAAGCTGTTCGTTAATTAACTACTTTGCGGCTAAGCGTTGCCATCCATTAGTGGGCGAATGTATCACTACACGCGCCTAGTACTAATATTTCATAATATTAATTTATCATTAAACTAACTAAATTATTAAGGTTCTGAGGTAATATCTGAAATATGCAAAATTCCTGTGCCAAATGGCTTGTTAACTTCCGCAAGATTTCACTCCAGTGTTGTGCCAATTATTAACAAAAGAGGAATTTGGGTTCCTTTGCAATTCAAATGAAAGTAATGAGTCAAGATGTTGTACTTTCTTTTTCTTCGTCGCTTGGAAGCCGCAGGAATCTCCCTTCTTCACGGACGTGCGATATGAGAACATCTATCATTCCGAAGTTGTGCCAATGGCCTGGGCTGGTTCCGCATTGGTTAGTTATTTTGTGGCGCAAGGACAGCAATGGTGTTGGTGCCGCATTGTAGACCCTCTAGATAAGAAAACGCCCAATCCATGAAGCACCACGCTAAACACAGCAAACACCAGCAGCAACTGTTATGAAGCACCATGCAGAACACAGCAAATACCAGCAGCAACTCTTATGGAGCACCATGCAGAACACAGCAAACACCAGCAGCAACTGTTATGAAGCACCATGCAAAACACAGCGAACACCAGCAGCAAATGTTATGAAGCACCATGCAGAACACAGCAAACACCAGCAGCAACTGTTATGAAGCACCATGCAAAACACATCAAATACCAGCAGCAACTATTATGAAGCACCATGCAAAACACAGCAAACACCAGCAGCAACGTAGCTGCTGCTGATGTTTGCTCTGTTTTGAATGGTGCTTCATGGATTCAGTTCACCAGCGGAATGCAGTTGCATATGTTGACACAACGCGTAGACGCGATTTAGACCGACCTCTTTAGGAACAGGCTATAATACACTCGAAGGAAACGCAAAGCTCTGCCACCTCAAATAATCTTTAGTAATATAAAAGAGCATTTTGTTGAGTAATAGAATACTGAAGACCCCTCTCGGGCAATATGGTCTTTGTCAGATCCTCATCTTTAACCATTACTGCCCGGGTGGTTATAAAATATGTTCCTTATTGTAGTATCAAGATCAATGTTTAGTTGCTTTACCATGTTCATTTGTATGTACTATTATTATTATTCATTAACCACCCAAAATAAAGTTGTTAGAAAAGATAGAGAAGTACTAAAAACCATCGTCTAAAACTCTTGAGACCATGGTTTGATAAGTAAAATACATTCTTTCAAAAAAAAATACTTCCTAAAAGTTTTGAATGTCTAAGTCCCAGAATCCATCTTTAAATTCTGACGCAAAAATTGAAATGAATCATATGGAAATAATGAAAGCATGTTAGTTTACAATTGTTTTCAAAAAACATGACTACTTGGTTGAGGAACATATATATCATAGTTAACCAAAAAAAAAAACCTTTAATTTTGCTCAAGAACTAAATTTTTAAAAGACAACGTATAACGGGAGTAAATGCATTGTACACCAATTTATGAATTCATAATTCACTTCTGTATTTTCGGAATTATTTTATTGAAAAATAAACTAACTATAATTACGAATAAAATTAAACGTATAAATTTTAGCTATGTGTCAACATTTGAGCAAATACTAACATAAAGCTAAAGTGAATTTGAATTAAAAAAAAATAAATAAATTGTAGCAATTTTCCCATTGCGAAATATAAATTGAAAGAATTTATATTTTAAAAGTTGTTGCGGTGTTTCAGTGGTAACGCCTTCACCTTGAATGCAGTTATCCCGTGTTCGAACCCCAAATATGCCAAAACAGAACGATTACCAATTAGCTGCAAAGTTGTTGGTTTCCAAGTCCTTAGGAGTTTCAGGTTCCACGGAACCCTATAGGTCTCGGAGAAGGACAAACCCTGATATCCTTGCGCCTTAAAATTCAAACGAATTTATTTTAAATTGTATAATCTTTCTGAGAAGTATATCCATTAATAAACGGTTACAAAATGTACGTGAGTTAATACATTGCGTTTTTAGGAAAGTCCGAATGCGGGCAATAACTTTTGAACGAAAACGGCCCTTTGAACAGATGTCAGGTACGAGTATAGTAAAATGACGATGCACTACAAATTGAGATGAACAGCAGCGCGTCTGGTGGCTAATTAAGAAAGTTAAAATTGTATTTTATAAAGTAATGAAGACAGAAAAATATTTTCAATTAGAAAGTTGTAGAGCAGCCTTTAGTTAGGAATAAAAGATGGCTCGCATTCAATATCTACACGTGCAGACAAAGAGATGTCCAGAAAGTGTCCATGCATAACTTTCAATTTATCCTTTCTGCTGTTTTAAAAGTTGGGTTTAAGTTCTTACAGGATAGAAGCCATGGTATCTTCTCTGTAAGATTCTTACCCTATTCTTTTCTTAGTTTCTGAAATCTAGAGGATTAAAAAGGCATTACATATGGGAATTGAATACTGAAAATTGTCTCACCTGTAGATTATAGATTCTGTATAAGCAATATCCTAAACTTGAAACTGATTTTCCATGAACAATGGCAATCCATATTTAAAATACAAAAGCTAAGACACAGGGTCTTGTCTTTATCTTTACATATTCTCAAAATGGTAGACAAATTCTTCAATACCATTTTGAATGAGCTCATCTCTTTGAAAAATATATAAAAATAGCGCCATAAAATTAAACGGCTTCCGCAATCTATTCTCCAAAATTTGACATCTAAGTCTCCAAAAACTAGAAATGGTTCAAAATGGCGTTCAATTTACCGCATTGGAAAACACTGCAACGCTTTCGCCATTCTTTCCCGATAACGAAACAAAATAGTAAGAATGCTTCCGCTGCTTTTTACCGTTAGCGAATAAAACGGTTTTCAGAAATAAAAATGATTTACACGTCCAATAAAATTTTATCTAGCAAACAAATTTCTAGCATTTATTATTTTTAGTCATAAGGGGGTTTTTGAATCTCCCTCTTATCGCTGGTGAACACATTGCGTCTGAAAAACGCGAACAAAAATAGTTGCCTTTATATGCAGCATGCATATATATGTAGAGTTTTCTTTATTTTAATGTTATATTTTTACCCTATGAGCAGTGGCGGATTAAGCGGCTGGCGGATTTGGCGGTCGCCAGGGACCCCTAATTTCCAAGAGGCCCCGAAATTAAGAGATTCCTAGTTAAAAACTGCCACAACACAAAAAGTGGAAGATGCACTATTCAATATTATTCACGTATTCTACGTATATATAAGTACAAAACGTTCTTTTTTTAAATTAAAGTTAATTAAAAATCATATTAGTTCAAAAATGAGTGCAATAACGATTAAATGTTACTGTCAAAAATGTATTTTCACCATGTGTAATTAAATAAGCGAAATTAGAATTAAATTATAATGGTGAAAACTCTGTTCTTAAAAACGCCATTTTTCTTATAAAAAGCTGAGGAGGAGAACGAAAGATTTGATAGGAGTTTGTGAATTGAGGACCAAAAGGGTGTGACTTCAAAATTCACATTTAAATTAAGAACCAAATATTGCTTTGGAATTTACAGGCGGGGTTTGCGGATTGTATACTAGTAAAACTGCGTTCAAACGAGGTTACCCTCATTCATTCATCCATTTGTTCGTTCGTCCGTCCGTCCATTCCTCCCTCTCTCCTTCCTTCCTCTCTTCCTCCTTCCCTTCCTTCCCTCCCTCCCCTTAAAAAAATAGAATAGGCCCCTGAAGAATATGACCCTCGTGATATTCAATTAATAAATTATATAATTTTTAAGTTCAATATCTTTAATATTTAGGTTTAGCAGTGATAAAAATTTTCGGGTATTCGTAAATAAACAAGGTTTAGATAACACGTAAATTTTGATAACTAACTTTAAATTTTAATAACTAACCCACGTGGTTCTGCTTTATGACTGTCAAGTCGCGTCGTTATATCCGATACGAATTTCCCTACTTAGAATCTACGTAGACTACAAAATCGCCGTCGTTATAGCAGGTTTCGTCGTTATATACGATGTCGTTATAACCGATATATTTAGTATGGAGTAGAATAGCAAACCAAACTTCTTGTAAAAATTACGTCATTATATGCGAAACTTTGCGAAAACTAAAACATGCTTTGGTGGCACCTTGTGTTGACCAGTTGGCAAATGTGTTTACCTTGAGAAAGGCAATTGTATTTTCGAAAGGAAAAGCCTGTTCTAAAATTGAGTTTTTGTATATTGATACGAACTCCTTTCCAATGTTTAATAGTACGTACGGTGTACTATTAAACTGAATTACATTACTTACTATAATATATATATAATTTACTAATTATAGTGATTAGTACCGAAATCAGTTCGCTTATGCATAGCTCGGAACGTAAACGAAGAAGTAAAAATAAGCTGGAATGTGTGTTGGCCGTTATCTGATGTGTATAGTGCATGGTTTTCAACGCAGCAAACTTTCTTTTTGAGCCCGAGGTATTGAAATGAATGCATGCACCAAAGCATGGCATATTATAATGAAAATATCAAAGAACTCAGGGTAGTTTGTTTGTTTGTTTTTTGGTTTTACGGCTCAAAGACTACAGTGGTCATGCTGCGCCGGGACCTACTGTTTTCCGAGGAATCCGAACCTCTTAAGGCCTGGGGAACCAAACCCCGGACTACAGTGAGCAGTGCGATCTTTATGAGATCTCTGAGTAAGCGTTCTTTTTGCACTGCTGGGAGTCGAACCCGGATTAGCCGCGCAATAGGAGAACGCGTTACCACACTGCGCCACCGCAGGGCCAAACTCAGGGTAGGTTTCATATTTTTGCAAGAGTCAAACTTGATAGTGCGTTTTCCAGATTCACGCGGATTTAAGGTAAACATATGAAGATCACGCGTATTTAATTGATAGAGGTTCTAAATGAAATTGTCAAATCAGGGATAATCGCCAGGGCCCAGAAAATAATCCTTGTTTACGACGTCCGATGGAAATCGTGTAAGATATTAACAAAGCAGGCAACAATATATGGGCCAATATACAATACGTTTTGGCCAAGTGGACTAAAACGCCTAACGGACATTTGAAGTTGTTACTAGAGTTAGCATTTTTGTCATAGGATCCCCTTCAAATTGCACAACACGGCCCAGTTTGCAAAATTTAATTCGTATCTCAATTTTAACATTACGGGGAAATTCGTCAGTCTTGTTATGGCTCTTCGTAATTTCCTAAAGCGAAAAATAATATTTATGGGAAGTCTTTCAGAAGAGCGCTGGGCCTTAATTTCAGCTATATGTACTATATCTGAGACAGAGTGCCGATAGAGGCTGATTTACAATTTTGGGGTCTGTAAGCTGTCATAATTTGCCACTTAATCTTACCCAATTTAATTAGAGGAATTAGAGCTTTGGAGCCTTTATCACATTCTTAATTTGGCGCCCTAACAATTATTTGAAATTTATCTTTTTGCAAGCATTCACGAATTTGGTGCATTCTTGAAGATTTCTCAAGGCGGCGCATATGGTAACTCACCCTTTGCTAATACTTGGTTAATCCTCCGAAGATAAATGGAAATTAGTAATTCTAGCCACCAAAAAATTTCGTTTTTTTTTTGTAAACTTCTTGGCGGCAAACGTTTCTTCGATAATATTCTTCCTAATTAGCCTATTGGCAAATTCTCCGCTGAGTTCCACAGATGTTTTGATATTTGTTTCTGTAGGTAGTTTCTTAGTGTAGAGGTGAAGTACGACTGCTTCGAAAAACAGTGAACGTTTGATCTAGGTATTTTCAATACTTGCTGATTTGTGATTTCACTTTCAGAACCTATCCAACACTTACCGTATATCAGCTGTCAGACAGGTTTGTTTCTCGGACGCGAAAACTACTTGCCAATTTCTTCCTAACTTCCCATTTCTTTCGGACGTGGTACAATTAATTAATAGGTGCGATATATTTACGGTTCAGAAATCTGTTCACGAGGATACGAAACATAACGGTTGAGGAAAGAATCTTTGAAATCATTCGACTCTTCGTCATTATTTAGAACAGCGCTGCACGGGTAATCTGTTTCATGTAACAAAAATATAAAGTGGGCAATAACATATGTGGAAAGGGTGATATTTTCTTGGATTTTAGAGGCTTCCATTAAAGGTTGGTTGGTTGGTTATTTTTATGACGCAAGGACAGCAATGGTCATTCTGAGGCAATCAAGATGACATAGCATGTACGGTATAATATATTAAAGTTAAAAAAGTAAAATTTATTAGATGTAATGCATTAAATATAACAAAAGACATGACATAAAAACTTAGAAGATAAGGGAGAAGCCAGTATCAGATCAAAAGTTAAAAATTAGTTCATGATTAAAAGAATCAGATAAAATATCACGTAGGGTAAAATCATTTTAGTTAAAAATATGTGAACGATGATGGTTAAAATCATGGCAAATACATAAAATATGCAAAACATTTAATGCTTCACCACATGTGGCACACATCGGGGCGCCTTCTCCCTTTAAAAGATGATGAGAGAAGCCTGTGTGCCCGATGCGAAGTCTAGCCAGAGTGACCTCTTTATGACAGTCACTACTATAGCTAGACTGCCACACCTCAAGACGAGGTTTAATGCGGTGAAGCTTAGATTTAATATGGTGAAGCTTATTAAAAACTTGCTTGTCCCATTCCAACTGCCATTTTTTGTACAGATGGGATAAGACATGAGTGTTAAAATCTCCAAATGGAATGGCCATACATTCAGTTTCTGCAGCTGATGTCTTCGTAGCAATGTCAGCCTGTGCGTTGCAGGCAATACCCACGTGGCTCGGAACCCAACAGAATTTCGCAATATACTGTGCGTTTTTTATATCCACGAGATGTTTGTAAACTCTGTGGATTCCAGTGTGATGCGAGACGTTGAATGAAGTCAGGCTTTGCAGAACACTGAGTGAATCTGTACAGATGACAGTTGGAGATACGGCATTATTCAAGATGTATTGTAAAGCTAACACAGTAGCATGAATTTTTGCTTTGAAAACTGAGCAGAATATCGGCAGTTGTTGACTCTGCAGGACATCACTGCAGACAAATGCAATGCCGACATAGTCATCCAAAGAACTCTTTGCAGTGGTGGGACGATCTTTAACTACACCACTGAGCCTCAGGATAAAAATAATAGGGCTTAGAACACAGCCCTGAGGAACACCTGGTTTTTGCGTGACAATGTGAGCAAGAGTGGCTCGGATACGTACTTGGAAAGTTCTGTTGTCCAGGAAATTTTTTATGAACATTGACATATTACCCCTAAAACCACATTGGCGGAAGTCTCTGAGGATGCCATATTTCCAAGTCCGATCGTATGACTTTTCTATGTCGAAAAATATAGAGACAAGGGGTTCCTTTTTAACAAAAGCCTCCCTCATAGAGGTTTCTAAGGTTAAAAGATTATCTAATGTTGATCTCATCCGACGGAAACTACTTTGGCATGATGGTAAATGGTTTCCATTTTCCAGGTAGTCCATCAGCCTATTGCAAGCCATCCTTTCTAACAGTTTGCAAACGCAACTAAAGGCAATAGGTCGATAATTTGAAGGATTCTTTGGATTTTTGCCTGGATTGGGAAAGGTATAATAATAGCTTTGAGCCATGCCTCTGGGAATAACTGCTCTGTCCAAATCCTATTGAATAGAACTCGATATTTTCAAGGGACTTGATAGACAGGTTTCTGATCATTACATAATGTCTTTGATCATGTCCAGGAGCAGTATGTTTGGATCGATGTAATGCGCATTTTAATTCAAAAAAGTTAAATGGGATATTGTAAGGAGATGTTATATTTTCCCAAAAATTAAGAATTTATTTTTCTTGATGTCTTTTTATGGACTAGAATGAGGGAATGTAGTTGGTACTGCTTAAGATATTAGAACAAGCAGTAGCCAATGAATTGGCTATTCCGTGGGCATTATTGATGTTGGTCCCATTACTCTCTAAGATAGAGAGTGGGTGTGAGGTGTAATTGCCATTTTTCTTTAATTTTATCCCAAATTACCTTTGAATTTGTTGCAGATGTTATACCAGAAATACATCTTTTCCAAGAATACTCCTTTGCCTGTTTTCGGATGGATCTCACCTTGGCTCTGGCTCTTTTTAACGTAATAAGATTTGTTTGCATCGGCGAAATATACCCCATGCTTTTTTTGTTCTTTGTATGCAGTTTTACAGTCGTAGTTCCACCAGGGTTTGGGTATTTTTGGAAAGTGTGTCGAAGTTTTTAGAACTGAATATTTTGCTACTGTAGAATGTGATCGGTGACCATTTGCACTGCTTCGTTAATAGTTGTGTTAACTATAGCACTATTGATGTCTGATAAACTATAAAATAGTTCCTAGTTAGCTTTTTCAATTATCCGTTTTGGGTTCTGTGATGGCATACAGGAACACCGCCCAGTATATTTCAGGACAATGGGGAAACGACCACTGCCTCTAGGGTCTTCCTGGCTTCCCATATCCATACCGAGAGAAGAGATTTGCGAGCTCCCATTAAAACTATAGAAATCATTGAAGGTGTTGTTCTAGGTATGCGATATATAAATTTTAAATATTGCCATTTTTTTTTATTAACTTAATGTTTCCCAAGGCGAGTATAAAGCAAATGGAATAAACGTACGTAGTTATGGACTCTCCACTGCATTCTGAACACTCAGCTTAATAGAGAGTTCTCTCATTAGTTTCTTGAATATTGTAAACTTTCTTATTTCTATATTTTCTTTCTGGTAATAAGTTCCAAGTTTATTTTCTATGTAATTGAGGTTGTTTTGCCTTTCCTAAGTTCTGATTTTGGGTAGATATAACTTCCAACCTTCGCTTAACCTCTGCTCCCATTACGGTCTGCAATTTGGATTAATTCCACATATTTCCATTTAACTATTCTTTCGTATATTTTGTTCAATATATGGTAGTCTTTAATATTACGGGTAAAATTTCCCCATTCAATATTATTTCCTCTGTTTACTGTTTTTAAAATTCTTTTAGCATCTTCACCGTTTTCAGATTTCTCTTCTCTAACTTTCCCTAAACAATGTTACAATATCCTAGATGACAATGCACAAATGAGCAGATATTCTATTCTTTATGAGCTACTACATACTTTGAATTTGCATTTTACAAATAAACCTTCTTACTGTTAAGACAGTTTCCCAAGCGCGATACGTTTTAGAATTCCGTAAATAAATATTTTAATGTATATATTATAAAGTGCTGGCTTCACGTCCGCAGTTTGTGAATGACCTACACACTCACACAGCTACCTGACACTCACACAGCCGCTTCACTCTTTACTAGTTCATAGAAACTTTTCAAATGATAACAGTCCACGTTCATATTGAAAAGACTTTAGAGAATGTCTGTATCATTTCTAAAACTTATTGAAATGTTCCGAATCAAATTCAATGTTCAACAGCCAGTCACAAGACTCTTTCAATGCCTCTTACTTCCGAGAGTATTAGCATATTTAATACTTCTCAAAAATCTGGATGCTGCTGCTGTATGTGGGCGAAATATTACGAAAATAACTTCCTTGAAGATCAGAATAAAAGCTCTCTCACACGAAATCTGAATCCTCCTTTTAATACTCCATATTGAGCTACTAATATATATATTTCAGCTATTCCGTTACTCCTACGTAGTTGATTTATTGAGTCCTCTTTACTTTGTATTGAAACTGCTTTCAAACTTCAGTTCGCATACAATTCGCATGAATAGCAGAGGTGAGTACCATTAGGTGTAGATTGTTTATTGTTGTCAATTACAATTAGTGTAAGCAGCAGTTAAACGGTCATTTTCAAGAGCACTCCAAACAATCGCGTAACTAATTTAAAATGACAAATATGCTCTATCAACAGAGCATATGGCATAGTTGGAATACTCATGAAACGCACTAAGCTTTACAAGATAAAATGTCATCGCCATTTTCATGTGATACAATTGTTACGTTGAAATCATTTTAAATTTTCGTATCTAGCTGGCAATTCGCATATGGTCATCTTGTTAATCTGTAATTGATCCAATACCATATGAATTTATTTCTGTACTTTTATGAATGTCCATCCATCGAAGCTCGTTATTGCTTTATTGCAACCATTTCTTTTAATTTACATCTGTCATATGATTCCAAATGTAGTCTCATACGTAGGTAGTTTACTTCAATTTTGATCGCGAACAACTCTTTTCTAATTTTGAAATAGTTAAGAAAAAAGCAAATAGAATCACAACTTCATTTTTTATACAAAAATTCACACTATGATATTTATGTTTCGGCGTGAACTTATTTTCCAACCTCAATTATTTTTGAAAATTTTACATAAATGTTTTCATATTCTAAATGAGCAATGCATTTCATAAAGTAAGCTATTAAACTTGAAATATTTTAAAACGACGTCATCCGATTCATCGTACGTGAGAAAATTGCAGCTAAATGCGTCACGCATAAACAAATCTCCTCTGTTAATATATGCTTCTATACAAATTCATGCGGATTATTCAAGGCATGCAAATTTAGGATACATCCAATTGAATACGTTTTTATATAACTGTACATTTTCACATAGTGCATCGATTCATAATTTAAAAGTGTTTTGTGAGCTTGGAGAGAATGTATGTTCTTCTCTGAGATCATATGCAGCTGTTTATAAAACATTTTCATATCTCTAGTACATGCGAATGAATTAAATTTAAGTTTTTAAAATTTTCAACAAACTGTTTAAATGTTGGCGTTGACTCAAGAGATTGGCTGGTAATACCTTTTCAAAGATTTCAAAATGCAGAAAGGCAAAATTGAATCTAACTGCTGTTGGAAAGAGGTTCAATTTCCATTCAGAAATATTTCGAAAACATGAATTTATTGCACTTTAAACTCTGCAGTTTTTAAATGAAAATTTCATGGTCTTTTCAAATCCATTATTTAGCATCACAGCTGCTCCTTTGAGAAATGAGGAACACAGCAAGCAAACACCAAAAGTGATTGATTTGCCTTTGGAGTTACTGAAAAGTCGATATTAAACCTCCTAAATTTCATAATATGAAAGGAGACTATTAAATTTTTACTATTTTCGTAGACGTTTGCGTTTATTCAGAGTCAAAAGCGCTAGGCGTTTACAAACAGTTCTGCATATGACGTTGGTTCAAATCCCATCTGCACCGGGAGAATTCATTTAAAATGTGTAATGCTTTAAAACGAAATTGGAAATTAGATAAATCCTGAATAAAGCACATTTTCTGCCTGCACCATTAATTTTTTACGAAATAAAAATTCACATATGCTGTCAGATTGAACTAACCTAATAAAATTAATTCACATAATCAAATGAAAATAAATCCAATGGAAGGCAAATGTATGTGATTGTGTTCTTACAGTTCAGCAGAAAGTTCAGTCAGCTACAGTTCAGCAGAAGGCAGAAAGGCCAATTGTGAATAACCTTAAAATCCTCTGAGGAAACCAAACCTCTCAAATGCGTAGAAGACTCCAAGAATGTGGTGTGCAAGTGTTGACAAACGTTCTTACGTTTTTGTTATGGGCCTTGCAATGGCAAAGCATTCGTCTGGCGCGTAGTTATTCCCGTTGCGACTCCAAACAGTGCAAAAAAAAACCCCATTCTTACTGACTAACCTTACCATAGTCCAGTAGTTGATGCTTTAGACCTTGGTAAGTTCGAATTCCTAGGAAAACAGGAAGACCTTTGCTGTCCTTGCGCCATAGAGCTTAAAGTTTTCAGTACCGTTATCAGTTGAACATGAATTAATTGTAAATTAAGTGAAGACGTTACCACTACCCCACCGAAAGGAACAAATGAATTTAATGAATTCGGATTTTAATTTCGCAAGAGTAGTTACTTGTGAGTTGGTAATCAACCAATATTTATTTCGGTCATCCGGAAGGTCACATAACCTAATTAAATTAACTAAAACGTCTAGAGTAAAATCAAATTTGTAATAACATTTAACATACTTGAAATAAAATACAAAGTATCAAAGAAGAAATTTATACAAGCAAGGTTAAACATTGGTAAAATAGCAAAGATGAAACGACACATCACAGTAAAATATTACAATAATAAATAAAATAACGATATTACAGTTAAAAATAAATACGATAATTGAGTTTATAGTTGCTTGGAGCAAGCCGTTTCAGAACTCATCGAATGACACAAAAAGTTGGGAAATTATCGACTGTTAGTTCAAAATAGTTCGGTTCAGCCGCGTTCTTGTTATGGGATGAATGAAGCTCTCCAAATAGGCGACATAGAATTGAAGCCTTCCATATTCTTTCGCATTCCTCTTCTACTGTTAACGATCAGCTTCCGTTCAATTCCATGTCCTCTATTTGGAGAAACTTCATTCGTCCCATAGCAAAAGACGCGGCTACGGACCCACAACTGGTTTACCCGAACTAATTTTGGACTAGCAATTTGGCATCGATAGTTTTTCTAGCACGTGTGCCACATTAGTGTAACTAGGGTTCTGAAGAAGGAAGCCTAAACGCGCTTCCGAAATAGCTATAAACCATCGTATTTATTTTAACTGTGTTAATGTGTTTTATTTTATTTAATATTTAATTGGTAAAATAGCAAATGAAATGCCCAAATTCTCGAATGTATAAGCAGCCATTACTCGTGATGAAGGAATGCAGCTGAGAGCGTCTGAGAGCTTTGGTATTGCATTTGTTATTTTACAAGTGTTTAATATTTTGTATGTATACTTTTCACATAATTATTAAAATTGTTTTCTTCTGAGTGCTTTTTTGGAGACATTTCAATTACAATATTTTAGAATTGGTATTAGAAATTTTCGGGAAATTTCATTATCCTAATGCTTGGCTTTAAACAGGTTATTAGTGATGAGTAATATTGTGCTTATTAATTTGTTATAAATTTTACTAAATTGCCATTAACATATTAGTGCACTGTTTTATGTGTGTATGAATATCTTGGTGTGCAATGATAAAATATCTAAATGAGAGTTTAAATAGTTCATCTCTACATATTCTTAAAAACAGGGTCGCAACTTCTATGAATGATGTGATCCTATTCCTATGAATGTATTTCTATGAACGATGTGATGGATGATTCATCATCCACAGAATTGAGGATATGGTTGCGGAATTGCGCACTATAAATAGATTGAATATAATAGCTTTATCCTTACTCAAACTTTTAAAAACTGTTTCTGTACTCAAAAGACTTTCTCTAAAAATCGCCCATTTATTACTTTATTACATATCTTAATAAATTCCTCTGTATTTAAGAGTCTTGGAAACATATACTATGGTGCATAATCAGCTAAACACAATTTTTTTCCTTATTGTCCGTATATATAATTTTAGTCTCATACTTTCACTTATGCTTTCATTTATCTATAGCGTGAATAATTATGCCATTATAAAGTTGAACGCAAATTATTCATATTAACGCGTTTTAAATCATCACCACAAAGTCTACGAACGATGGGAAGAAAAGGACCGGCCAAATCGCTGAACAGCGGCGGTTAAAATTCGAGATATTGATTTATATATATTAATAAGCAAATGATTGTTTAATTCTCGCTCGAGGAAGTCGCCTTCCATCGACAAAAATTTTCTTGTTTTACTATAATAACTCGAGCGACTAATCATTCGAATTTCCAAGAGATTAAGATATTCAGAAAAGAAATTACAAATTAGTTAGCTAAATTTTTTAAATTAAATATGCGGATCTGTTGTTTTTGCAGCTGGTACCCTCGATATTAACATCTGTTATCAATCCACGGATATGTTAACTCGAAAATGCGATACATTCTAATCACAGCATCAACGTAATCGCATGCCATGTAGATGGGAGTAAATATTCGAAATATGTTTCAGATATAACGGTAAACTAAAAGAAAACAGCAAAATATCAATGAAGTCCAGAGCTATTTGTTCCTAATGTAAAAGCGGATAAATCTTACAATAAGCAAAGTCGTCAATTTTTCCTTTACAACAGGCAAACCGAAAATATTAGATGGATCAAACCTCGGATTAGTGTAAGCAATTAATAAATAAGCGATCTCTTTTTTTTTCCACCGATGCGATTCGACACAGACAGCGCAGTAGAGGGAATAGATTAATATTTCTCCACCGCATGACCTAAACACAAAATAGTTTTTAACTATACCCGTTATAGGATGTAGTATATATATATACCTACCCCCACACCTACACATACAACCATACATACAACCAACCAACCAACCATACATACATACATATATATGTTATATATATATCCATACTGATGTGATACCCGTATGGATTCTACTGTTAGACCAAATTTTGCGCGAAAATTTTGGCTCATAACGCATTGGATTTCTGGTGTCCTCAGGCGTGGAATTCTTTCCGAATGAGCTGACTGAGACAACTCAGCTCATTTCCTTTATTTCAAATACGATTGCTTTATGAGGTTGTATTTTTATTTATTCATTCATTCATTCATTCATTTATTTATTTATTTATTTATTTTCTTCTTTTTCTTATTATTGTACATGGATTATTGAGAAAATGCAAATTTATTTTATGTTCTGTTTTGAGTCGCTGGTGGAGATCCTGGACAGCGTGGGCATCGTCAGATGTAAAAGCCTTTACCAATTCCTGTCCGGGCAAAATTGTCACAAGGAAATGTAAGTGTGTTTCTCAGTGAGACAATTTTGTGCCCACATATTCCTGCAACTTCATTTTTTCAACATTTTTTTTACATCTTCATTTGATGCCTCACTTACAGAAACACTTACAGAATTACTTACACATAACTAAATGCATTCTGCATATAAGTGTCAAATATATAAAGGCATTTTATGTTCAAATCACTACCGCTTTTTTAATATACAACTAATTATTTTAAATTCTAAAATAACTTGTGATTTTCTGTGCATGGATTATCTGATTTGCAAATCATCTATGCTTGAAATTTCTTAGAAACAGGTATCTAAAAACTTCTTTGATGCAAAAAATTCACAAATTGTCGTCCAAAAATACGGCTATCGAGAGGAATATATAGTTAGAAATCGATTTGCACATTAAAGAAGCAATTGTTTTTATGCGCATCGTATGTTGTATACAAGAATATTGAAGTATAGTCATTATTAATAGGGCATTATACAATATAGTGTTCATATAATTATTTTATTTTTAGTAATATGGTATATGAAATTCATTTACATACAATAACTTATTTTTTATTACGGACGTAAAGCGAACTCGTCCAAATATCTTTCTATTAATAATATACCTTTCACATTTAAATGCCAAAGAGAATATGACCCTGGATAAATACAAAACCCATATGTTTCTTTATTTCTAGATAATCCTGGTGTCTTTGTTCGTACGAATATATTTATTTGTGAAAATGCTTTAAATCGCAATAAAATACAAACTTCAACATCTCCTCACTTATTCATCTGAGCAAAACCATTTGCGGAATATTCATGTTTCTCGAATTTTCGTGCTACGTTTACATTACTCAGCCCGAATAATTGGGAATACAGTGCATCGGAGAGTAATTGAAAATTAAAATAGCCTTCACTTCAATAAATTCTAATCTGAGTAGTGTTATAGCCTTACCATGATTTCATAGTCAGCAGGTAGCCATGAATAATAAATCAGTTTGAATCCGAGATCAACGTCGTGGCGTTACTAATTGAATAAATAGTTAGATGCTCCCTTCAAATAGTTAGCTTAAGATTCTGGTCTTCATGAGATACTGTTGACTATTGGAACTCAATGCGCACACAACAGTGGTTGGCTTACAATAAACCGACATGATAGTTAATCACGGCACGCGCACAAACTAGGTGTTAAATGCAAACGTGTCATTGCATAACTTTAGATTTACATCAGTATTCAAGTATATTCTGATCGCATGCTAATTCATAATCTGATTGTGCACTGTGTTTAATACACCTACCTTGTTATAGCTGGTTGACAATTATGAAAACCTGCTTTATTTCAATTCATTCATATTTCTTAAATCGTTTTAGAATTAAACACAATTTCTCCAAATAAGGATTTTTTACAGCGATACGAATCAATTTAAAATTAAAACCTGTAAATTTAATCGACAGTGAAATAATATGTATGGATGTGTGGATATATATTAGGAGCTGCATATGACCGTTTATGTTTAGAACCAAAGGAAACGTTCGCTGTACTATCTCGTTCCCAATATCCATTTTCGAATTTTAAATTTTGACTTTGAGAGTACAGTCGACATAGGTAACACATGGGCACGCAATCTGCATATAATAATATTCAGACTTGTAGTTGCGTAAAATTTAATGAAAAATGTATATATTATACTGAAGCTCGATTTCCAATACAGTGTCTCTTTTTCTTTGTCAGGGAAAAACAACAGTCGAGGAGAAAGACATTGTTTGAGCTTAAGCGAGGTGGCAAAAAACTAATTGTTATGCTAATTCCCTATGGTGAATTACAAAAACCTATCCCGGTGTGTTCATGTGCTGGCTATTTGGCGATTGTGTTGATTCTGAGAAGTGTAAGGACGTCTTGCAGTACAAAGTCTCACCAAGTGATTCCATAGCAACTATTACTTTGATACCGGAGTAAGGTTTACCAACCTGACGTTTCGGATGCCATCTTCACCATTTGTCAAGTGAAGGCAGAGTAAACACTTAACAAAGGGAGCAGTTGCCTTCCGAAACGTCGTGTTTAACCCAGTGTCGAAATCAATGACATGGAGTCTTCTGTTGAAACTTTGTATTGTTTTGCTAATGTCTTACAAACCTTAAATACGAAGAAAGAGACATCGATCCTGTGTCCAAATGGCCGAGAAGGTTATGACACTCCCGTTCATCTGAAGAACCACCAGTTTAAGTACACCCTGTATTTGCAAAAAATTTCATCAATTAAATATGACGTAATAATATATGGGTTGTCAAGTACAGATTTGAGAAATACTAAGATAGGGGAACAAAACCTTTAAAAAGTAGCAATTTAAGGGATATTAAAGTGGAAAGCGGCTAATCTCCACTGTATAATGTCACGAGTGCCATTTGGACTAGGCAGTGCCGTATTTCCCAATAGGCTATACTAGGCTATAGACTAGGGCGGCAAAATTTTGTGTATTGAGTCTGATATAACAAAATCAATACCATATGATATAATCAGACGTTTTGCCGAGAAGAAAGCTAGACGTCATGCTTTCTATTTAAATACCAATGTTCGATAGGCTTTTATTTTTTGCTAAAATTAAAATTTATTTCAATAAAATTGAATTTGATTTATTACACACCAAAAAGGAATAATGCTTCAATATAAGTTAATATTGTTTAATGTTTATGTTTCAATTTATGAGTTTGTTTTTCAACATATTTATTGTCAATATAAAAGTTTTTGGCGTATATTGAATGTATCAATTTTTATGTTTATGTTCCTGCCATTGATTGAGGGAGTGGCGGGGCATGAAAGGGCGGCAAAAAGTAGACTTTGACTGGCAACAATTGCCGAGGAGGGGCAAAATGGTAAATCCGCCCATGGGGCTAGGGGAAGACGTTGTCTTCCATTTTGTAAGAAGTTTCACGGCGGTAAATAAAATTATTCGACTGAGAAAGAAAACTGAGAAACACTTGGAGGACACTAAAGTAAGAGAACGAAATGTTTATTATAGGAAGCAGTACGGTGGCCATTCACACGAGAAAGTGAGTCTGCGTCACCACATAGGGCCGAAGTTCGATTCCGAACTTTGAAACATCATGTTATTTTCATTTCTCCCTTATAAAACGTTTTTTGATTGGTCAGATGAAGCAACAAATAGAAACCAGGAAAATAAGCGATTATTAGCAGAGATTTAGAAGTTCAGTAATAGCGAAACTGGTTTTTCGTTAGTATGTTAAGGTTCTAAGATCAATTCCGGATTTGGAAACTACGTTCTCTTTTTTACAAAAAGAAATGTTGCCATAGTCAAGGAAAACGCGTATTAAATGGAAGATATAAAGCACTGCAATTAGGAAATAATATTTTCAATGCACAGCAAATTGTTCATTTAGAAAAAAAATCGTCAAAAAATAAAAAAATATAAAGCTTTTACGATATTGTTTTTCAGTTAGTCAAAACGGCTACATTGTATAAATATACGTGGAATAATACAAAGCAACGAAAGAACTACCTTACTAATGGAAGGAAAATGCGCTGTTATAAAGATCAGTTTTAGGAGTTCCGATCGTTCCAAATGACAAGCTGAGAACCAATAAATAAATACAAAATCAAATAGAAAGTAAATAATTCAAGGAAGTTCAATAGATATATTATGGTATTCGTGGGCAGTCCATCTTGATATTTTGGAGACTGATATTTATTCTTTGATATCTGATCCTTCCCGGTGTTGTTTGGTTGGTTGTACTTTTATGGCGCAAGGAAATCTAGGCTCATTCTGCGCTAGACAAGGTGAAACAAGGCATATGCTTCCTTCCCAGTGTTCTGGAGTATCATCTGTGTTTTATCAGAATATGCGTAGTTCTAACAAGGGAACCTCGTAGACTGCAATGTACGGATTTTGATAAGAGTGGTCTCATTGGATAGGTCTTTTCATGAAAAATAAAAAGTCTAGTGGACCTACCCGTCCGAATTCAACTCAGGAGCTACAAGGTGATTCGTACAATCCATCCATCATACAATCATTCCACTAACAAGGAAAAAGATATCCTTGAAATTGTATTGTATTGCGTAATATTTTACGACATATATTGACATGGAGATATGTTTTAAAGTAAATCAGAAACTAACTTCTCGCCCTATCCTATGGGATGAAAAGAGGACATGGGCAGGGCATAAGAAGGCAGGTTTCTCAAGCGCTCAAACATAGAGAATTATAGCAGTACCTGTGGTTGCGTTCCAGTCGCTCTGGTTCAAGGGAGGTGTGACACGCACCCTTGTGACATGGGAAGTAGGGCCTAATCATGAAGATTGATTGGTGGTTTTGGCTTTTTATGGCTGGAGCATCTGG
Organism: Dysdera silvatica; assembly: GCA_006491805.2. Taxonomy (NCBI): domain Eukaryota; kingdom Metazoa; phylum Arthropoda; class Arachnida; order Araneae; family Dysderidae; genus Dysdera; species Dysdera silvatica. Next base: position 6,238,859 of record QLNU02015359.1, on the reverse strand, counting down.
GCTGCTGCGCTGATGATCATGAAGGTGTCGTCGGTGAACCTTCTGACTAATGCGGTCATCGACAAAGGAAAGGATTTATCAGCAAGCTTCTTTGTGGTTGTGGTCTCCATGAATCTCATTACGGAGAACCCGATTATACATGGTTACTACAAATGACTACAAGGGAGTAGAGGCTACAAGGGAAGCTATCCTAAAATTTCACCACTTGGTTCGCAACCAAATCTCCGCCCTTGCATTTGAAGACGTGCGCCGATATGCTTTCCAGAGGGCTTAATACAAATTGAAATTCCTACCTTCAGATCTGTTTCAAACTAACACAGAAAACTTGTAATAAATGTGAAACCCAGCCATTTATAAAATGTGCCTGGTGTGAAGAATCCCTATGCTTCAAGCATTTTTACGCTGAACGGCACTTTCACGAATGAGAAAGTGCTCAATCAAATATAATAAATGGACATAATATCCTAGAGTGTACCATTTATTTATTAATCGACATATTTATGGCATAGCGATTGAATTATAAGAGAGTCCAAATTTATAATATATTCTATTAAAGAGTACATATATTCAATTGACATATGCACCAAAATATTGGCTACATTAATAACAGTAGAAAACAAAATCAGGAAAATTATGCAAAATAATATTTCAAAGGATATTTTTTTTTTCATATTAGTGGAATGATTGTATAATGGACTGATTTTAAGAATCGCCTTGTAGCTCTTGAGTGGTTGGATTCGGACAGGTCAGATCTTTTGTTTCTCATGACAAGACCTATCCAATGGTACCACTCTTATCAAAATCCATGCGTTTTTAGTCCGCGAGGTTTTCTTGTAAGCGAAACTTCCGCTGGAGCCAGAGTGTTGTAATTTTGTCTATTTCTAATTTTTAAACTGGTGTTCAAATTTCGGGGCAATTGCGCCTATCGACCCAATTCTAATGTTTACGATTTATGGGATATCTTTAAACTTTAAAGATATGATTTCCGTTGGATCCTTTTAATGATAATGAATATGCAACAAATCAAGATGAAGGATGTTAGATACTATCATAAAAACTATCGCGTTTATGTAAAAGATGCAGGAGAAGTGATACTCCAAGAGCAGAATGTAGATTTTGCAAGCGACTTCAATGTATTCTAATCCAAAATCTCTGTAGAAGTATAACATTTATAAAGTCTTAGACGCATCTGTTCACTTTGTAAAGACCAAACAAATCCATCAACATTTCAAATTAACCTTTTTATTGCGGAAAAATATAAATCGCGACATGAAATTAAACATTTCCATCTACACAGGAATTCAACATACGAACTGACTAAAACTGGAAAAGACTAGAAGGGAAGGTTCCGCTTGCTACAGTGGAAATTAATCATACTTTTCCGATAATGAAAAAAAATAGTGAGTGCGTTTCTGCTATATTTTACCGTTAGCGAATAAAACAACCTCTGGAAATAAAAATGGTTTGTTTGTCGTTACTCCTCCTATAAAATTTTATCTTGTAAACAAATTTAGAGAGTTTCCTTTTTTTTTTGAGGGGAGCCTTATGAGTAAAGTTGTAATCCTTTACTGCTTGCAAGTTGTTTCTCACTGAACAACGCCGAATAAATATAAAATCAATTTTATAAGTAGTTTTCGATTCATTTAGAAGTAAACATTTTAGATCTTCACTTTCTTTTTCTGCTGTTTTTCATTTGTTGTACTGATTTGTTTTGTGCCCTCAATTTTGGTAATTGACAACCGTAGCATCAATAATGAGGATGACACTTTCATAACTAAAGCCCGGGTCCGAAAATTGGTTTTTGTGTTTCGACATTCATTTGTTTCACGTCGTCGATAATGTATGTGCCACCAGGCTGATTTTACTTGCGGGGTGGAAACAACTTCGACATTTCTTCTTTAATTTTATTTCGTTCCATAAGTGACACTATTACTACTTTTATTATGTTGATAGCACAAAAATTTAATTAGGAGAAACTAGAGAATAAGAACTGCAGAGAAAATTATTGACATTGTGCTGATATTCGTCGTTAATTTGAACATGGGTGCACATGAACAGAGTTCATTTGCTTAAGCTTTTGCGCAATGTTGGATATTTGTTTAGGTATGATAAAATTTCGTTACAATTACGATAGTAAAATACTTATATTCTATATATGCTACGTGTATCTTTTGGCAGCTGTTACTATTTTTAATATTTTTTAAATTGGTTTTAATAAATAAACAGAATAAATGTACAGAAGCGAAGGCAATTTATATATATATAAGGCAATATATATACATACGACACTCAAAATGAATTAAAACTGTTTAAACCTAATTTTAGGGAAGAAACAGAATGAGACAATACATCCTCATAAGCACAGAACGTTATTCGACTAAGACCTTGCTTGGCGCAGAATGACCATTTTGGTCCTAGCATCATAAAACTTATAGCCAACCAATTATAATACAACTACGGCACCAAATAAAAGTTAAAGTAAAAAATATATCATTTGCGTGCGTAAGTATGTAGTTTTAGGACTCGTTACGTTTTGAAAGTTACCACTTTAACAAGGATTAAGTATTCCATATATTCGTTTTAATCTGAGTTAGACAATTGTTCCATGAACGACTTCTCGATAAAAATCCTAGCGATTTAACGCCGAAATTTGCAGTTTTCTCCATGAATTAATTGTTTTTGGTAATAATAATAATAATAAGCATATTGTATCAGCATCATGTATATTAATAGTTCGATTATACAAATTGAAACTCATAGTAATTCATATCAACACATATAAATGTATAACGGTCAGCATATAACGATAAATGGGTTTTCGTCGTTGACCATTTATGATACTACTTAGATGTACGTCGGATGATGCGATATCCGGAATGATGGCTTTGTTTACTGGTCGCCACAGGGTCCTCGATTGCCCATCGGAACAACGTTATCGTTCGGTTTTGTATCTTCGCGTACGTGAGTTCTGTCCCGTGATTATTAGATGGGATGACAGGGCCGTGGGGTGACACTATGAACAAACGTGGGAATACAATGATAAATTTATTGGATATCCTTGATTACATCGCTTCCTAGTTCGTGGGGCAGCGCAGCCTCTGCTTCTGTACGCTGGAGAACACCTTCGCCTCTGCCGTCCCGAACTGATCTCCCGTTCGTCTGAGACCACCTTACTCTACGCGGTCCTGAGCTGGTCTCCAAGTTTCCAGTTCCGTCGTTCCCTCTTTCTGTAGCGTGACATTGGTCACTCAAGGTCGCTCTTGTCGCCTACCGACTTCTCCCCACCCCAGAGCTGGACGTAGAGCCATTCACATGACACAACACAATGTAGAAAGTCCGGAGGAAACGTACAACCATAATCTGCCCTAGACATGGACACACGCAGTGGTGTAGCTAGATATTTTGCCACCCGGTGTGAATGACTGTCATTGCCGACCCCAATGTGATAACAAATAAATTTTGTGTTTTTAAGGATAATTGCCGCCCCCCGAATTGTAGCGCCCGGGCGACTACACTCATTCCCTTAGCTACGCTCTTAACCATTATTGTCTAATTTTTTATAAATTTCTGAGGTGTAATGCTGTAGCATTTAGTATTCGATTTTGATAAAGACGTTGTTTAAACCTGAATATTATAATTATGTATAACATCAGTATGAGATATTAAACATAATTAAATATGTCAGAAATAGTAAAGTAATTGCCAATTTTGGGGTTAGGTTGTTATATCTATATAATTTTTTAAGTTATATATATTCTAATTGGGTTTTTAGTTGATGTGATATTTTGCTGTAACCTCCTTTGAATTCGGTACTATATATTTTAGGTATATTCTATGACTATTCATATCGATTACTTGAATTTTTACAAATATGGTGAGCTTCTTAATAAGGAAATTGTATATAATAATGTAGGAATGCTGGCCGTAACCATTAATTTTAATAATGAATTAAAAAGTCATTTAATTATTAATAAGTGATGTCAAACCGAGAGATATTTTAAATGTGGATAATCTAGTTGTGTAAAATTTAAAAATTAAAAAGCGACATTGAATTGAATATTAAGTTTTTTTTAACAGTAACTCAATTATTATTTGGAAATATTCCTTGAATTTAAAAAGAAGGGTTTTGCTGTTTAAAACTCATCGATTATTTCATAAGTTTCGTTGTATCCTTTCAAACCAGTTATGAAATACCACAGCTGCTCCTTAGAGAAGCGAAAATGCGGGGCTCAAACAATATATTTTGAATTAAATTGACATTGGTGTTATTAAAATAAATATCTTATCGCCTGGAATTAATAACAAATAAAACAGGAGTAGGGAACTTAAAAAATTTCCGTGGTTTAGAACTGTTGAGTACATATTCGCCTTTGTCAACTCTGATTTGAGGTCTCATCTGCAAAATGTAATTTTCATTAGCGCGGATTTGGTATTTCAGAGCGAAATTGGAAATATAACTCACATACAAAAACGAGTTTTGCGTGAACCGCCAGTTCCCGATCCAATGAAAATATATTCCCTCAGTTTATTAAAATGGTATTAGCGTTGAGATATAGAAAGCTATTCCACAATTAAACGAAAACTAATGCAAGCAATTGGAAATGCATTCAAATGTGTTTAAATTGTGAGAGCTCGCGTAGACAATTTCTATTACAATATTGGTTTTCAGACACGGATCTATTTTAATCGGCTTAAAGCAACATATTATTAATTAGTTGGACAACTGCAACCAAACAAATTCTAATCATCTTTGTGACATCTTTTACATGAAAAGTTTATAGTTTTAGAAGCGAGGGTTTGCCAAAGAATTAATGCAATTAAATATCCAACTTCCTTACTCTATGGCATAGCTGGATGACGGGTAGATCAGAAATTTTTAGGTGTTTCCGCTCTTCTCAGGGATATAAAATTACAACTTAAGTGGTTAACACACAGTGTTTTAATAGGCAGTTTCTTGATTAAGAACAAAAACTTCATTTCAATCTTGATTAGACCAATTATCTCTTCATTAGGATCGAAGCGCTTGGACAGCTGGAGCACTAAGACACAATTGATGATTTCTTACCTTTGGACTTCTATCTCTAATAGTTATGTTTCCGCTTAAAAAGCGGGAATATTGACATTCCAAGTAGTAAGGTAAAATTACACGTAGTTTTATTTAAGTGGGCGAGTTAGCAATACGTTCAGATTGCAACTGAAAGGTTTCCAGATAAAATTCGGCTCAAAACGAGGTTGTTTTTTGCGTTCTGGCTCTTACCAGAAAAACTGTCCATTAAACTCTGATGATACTGCAGTGATAGCGCGTTCGCCTAACACGACCTTATCCAGGGTTTGTCTCACAATGACAGAGGCGTAGCCGGGGGGGAGTTTTGGGGGTTGTAACGCCCCCATTGCAATGAAATTTTGTATATTTAACATAGGAATGTATGAGTTGTAGCTCTGTAACCCCACCCATTAAGCCTATAACCCCCTTATGAACTTTCTGCCTACGCCACTGCCCAACGGTGGAAACAAACGCAAACCGATTAACTGCCCCTATGAGTTGGTTCCCGAGGCCTTAGAAAGTCCTGATCCATTAAAAAACTGAACGTTGTGGCGCAGTTTGACCTTCGTTGATCTTGCACCGTAAAATAATGTCAACAAACTTTAAAATTTGGCGTATTAGCCATTTTCCTGGTAATTGTTCCGTCCTATAGAAGGGCAATGCTATATGAAAATTTGTAATATATAGGTCATAGATCTGTAGTTTGAACTAAAAAAACAAGATTCGAGAGTACATTTTATTAATTTATTTCGTCGTGTTTAACAAGCGAGTACTGATAATTAACATGTGTCGATTAATTCGTTAAAGTTTTGTACCAACCATCAAATAATCAAACGTGTTACTTGTGTATTTTTTTTTTGTGATAATATAATTCGACGTAAGATAGAACGTAATTTTTTAATAAACTGAGCTAAAAAAGACTTCAAATCATACAAGCTTAACATAAATGAATGACCGGATTTTAAAAATTTATATTTTCGAAACTATTACACATAATATAATCAGTGCTACATGAAAATAAAGAAAAGCATTCTAAGTTTCTTTTTCTAACACCGCTCAATTAGTTGCAGCTCTCCCTTAAAACGCTGAGATTGAAATTAAAAATGGTGAAAACGACAAAAATTGTTTTGTGTATTAGAGTATGCAAGGGCTTTTTCAGTTATTTCTGTGTAGCATACATCTTAAACCACATGACCACTGTGCAATACTCATTTCAATTAGCATACATTATAAACTATCATTGCCGAAAACATTCCATGTACTTGAAGCAGTCATCAGCGTGTTATTAATAACCGTCGACAGTTAAGAAACAGTAAAATGTCTGGGAAGAACTTCATTACAGATTAGATGTTTATCGTCTGCCCCTTAAATATTTGTAACTGAAAAAAAATATATAATGTTTTCTTTATTTACATATGCCACTGATTATATTATATGGAATAGTTTTGAAAATATAATTTTTAAAAATCCGGTTATTCATTTATGATAATCCTGTATTATTAGTGTTGTGCAGCTGGAGATGGATTGAGAAAATGGCCGTCATAGTCGATGCTGTTTTCGCAGAGAGCGCAAATTATAAGAATCATAAGATCAAGAAATTACTTTAATTACTATAAAAATGCGGGTAAGTGTGGTAGATTTCACTTTGCCTTGTTTAGTTGCTGATAGTTTCGTTATTGCTTTAACACTAGATTTATGGATGTTGATTATATACCTATTTTTACTGAAGTGAGACAATTTGACTCATACAAGAAAATTGAAGTTTTTTGCAAAGAAAATAGTTCCAAATCAATTTAAATGAAAGATTTATTATTAAAAAATTCATTGAAAACATTTTTTACATATAAACACTGTTTTTGAAATACATTTTCCGCAAACATATCTATTACATTTAGCACAAAGGCTCTTACATCTATTTCTATTACATGATTCTTGAACTCAATTCAATTCAATTATCAAATTGAAAGCTCTACTTACCGAACCAAGCATAGTGTGCCTTTTAGCATATGCAGTTGGGCCTGAGACTTTCTTAGTCTTACTTTCTTTCTTGCTTTTACTTTTCTTTCTTAGTCTTACTTTCTTTCTTACTTTTACTTTTCTTTCTTAGTCTTACTTTCTTTCTTACTTTTACTTTTTCTTTTCTTAGTCTTTTCTTTCTTACTTTCTTTTATTTTTCTTTTTCTTAGTCTTATTTTCTTTCTTACTTTTATTTTTTCTTTTCTTTTGTCTTTACTTTCTTTCTTACTTTTTACTTTTTCTTTTCTTAGTCTTACTTCTTTCTTTTTACTTTTTACTTTTCTTTCTTAGTCTTACTTTCTTTCTTACTTTTATTTTCTTTTCAGTCTTACTTTCTTTCTTGCTTTTACTTTTCTTTCTTAGTCTTACTTTCTTAGTTACATGAGCCTGATTATTTGAATATGGTATAACCCGGTAATCTACCTACATTTCTACCTTCTTTCAATGTTTCCCATAAAGTCCCATCAGCAGCTTTTTCGGTTGAAATTTCTTTATTAAAAGATATATAGATAGCGTCTAAATCATTTTTGGTTTCAGAATCAGAAATAACCCTAGCTCTTCTTTTACTAGGAGCTATAAAAAGAAAAACTTCATCTTCACTTTCCGTTTCAGAATCAGAAATGACCCTGGCTCTTTTTCAGGAGCTATATAACGAAGGTCTTCATCTTCACTGCTCGAAAATCCAATTCTATTGTCTTCCTCCTCTATTTCAATTTCGTTATCACATAGTTTTTCATCAGTTGCATCCGATTCATTATCTGATTGGTCTTTCTTTATTTTGATTAGTTTTTTCAACAAAAGAAAATTTTTCTGATTTTTTCCCATAATAGCAACCCTAAATAACCAGATGTAAAATAAATATCAATTGCAATACCTTTTATAAATAAATTACAAAATTACCTTTGTAGATCAAATTTTTCTTGCAAAAAATGGATTTTATAAAATTTTATTATTTCACTAAAAATGCTCTGTTCACATGCGATGTATAAATCGAAATGATGATAGAAGTGGGTAAATAAGAAAGGTAATGTAACGAAGTAGCGAAAAAAAGTGAGGATGGCTCTCACCCACACAAA
>QLNU02015359.1:6208423-6223253 GCA_006491805.2 Dysdera silvatica | reverse complement strand
AACACTTGGGTGAGAGAGCAAACTAGAGTAGAGGACATCATTGTTAAAGTAAAAGGGCTGAAATGGCGATGGGCTGGGCATATTGCAAGAAGAACTGATCAACGATGGACAACAGAAATTCTGAACTGGATTCCAAGAGACCACCGAAGACCTAGAAAACGTCCTCAAACTAGATGGGTGGATGAAATAAGAAAAGAGGTTGGGGTGACGTGGAAACGAATGGCCCAGGATAGACTTGTGTGGAAAGCATTTGGAGAGACCTTCATCCAGCAGTGGATAGATAATGGTTGAATATGATGATGATGATGATGATATATATATATGCATATGATCGAAAGTTTGCATAGAACTGAAATGTTAAACGGGTTTTGGAGTCACATGATATCCACTCTAGTACACGTAAGATTTCTGTGATTAAAACGTACCAAACCACGAATTAAACCATAGAGATCTTACATGAACTGAACGAGTACGGAATATACGTTTTAGTAAAACTATCGTTCACTGCGAATAGAAATGTTCAACAAACAAAATTTTTATTGTATTATGTAATACTAATAATGTTTTGTGATTTTATATATGAAAATAAAAAGTAGCGTATTTTTCAGATTTATAGCTTAACGATAATTAACCCGCGAGCAGGCGCGCGGACGATACAACCTGCAATTTGTTGAAAGAACCGTCCATCCTTGCTTTTGAGACTGGCCAAACTCTTTCCTGTTTCACAATCGTTTGGGGTAGGGTGACAAAGCTAACATTCCACTTATTGTTCCCTGTAAAATTGGACGTTTTTAATGAAATAACGCTATATAATCAGATGGGGTGTAAAGCACCCTGCGAGCGTTCTCGCGTTCCTCTAATCCGTGCACCTGCTCGCAGGTTAAAAGTAGCCCAAAAAGTAGCGTGTCGCCCAATTCGAAATGTTTGTAGCGAGGACATTAAAAAATTTCCCAATCCACAACTTGTAGCTCAATCTGGCCCAACTGAGTCCCTGGATCGGACACCGGCCGGATGGCCTGGGCGGGATGGATGTCTATTCGTTCAATCTGGATGCAGGGCCAGGTCGTGCCCGTCCCCTGCCACTTCGCGGCACTTGCACCCGTTCAGTGGTGTCCGATGGGCTCCTGTAGCAGCATCCACCGACCCGCGGTGTTCTTCCCTGCCATCCATACATTTCAACTACTCTTCGGTGTGGATTGATCGTGTGTGGTTCTCTGTTGACCTTAAACGATGTGCGAGCGGTGCGTCCCTGTATGCCAGTATGTATCGACAATCTTCACTTCGCTCATTGTTTCTCAAGGTATATGAAGTTAAAATCTGTCTGGAATTATAGACTGCCTTTTCAGCAGCCAGTCTTTCCCTAAATTCTTTGCACAATACCACCACCAAAACCTGTATATTCCGTGGTTTGGATCCCTTGAAAACCTATACTTATAACACAGCATGGTTAAAGTTGTTTCAGAGAGAGAGTAGCCAAGAAGGGACTGAGGTAACTCTTGTGCCCTACCAAGAAAAATTTTACGGGCTATTTAAATCTTTAGTCCCAAATCTTGCGAAAATGAATACATCTTACCCCTCCGCAATTTCCTTTGTCTAGGCTTTTGTGTCCTACTGTGACGAAACGAAAACACAACTATCCTTAAATGCTCTCACCTTGTTTGGCGCAGAATGATACTTGTTGCCTTTGCGCCATAAAACTACAGCCAATCACATGCCTTCGTTGTTATTGTTAACACTGGCTGCTTTCCTTTTCCTCTCATAATGCGATTACTATTTTTGTAATGTCCGACGATGGCCTTTCCTTCTCGAGGTATTCCCTACAAGCATTTTCCATTTTCCCATACTGTACATCTGCGTAAGCAAGAAGTCCACAAGGAGAGGGTTATATGCTGATAATGGGGGGAAGGTCGCAGAACTACGAACTTCATATGTTTATATTTATATATACCGAATTATATCACAATTGGTGGCAGGTTATTACTGCATCAACACCATATGCATTTATCCAATACTTTATTACTCTTAACGTACTTTCTAGAAATATTGAAAAAGTTTAACAAATGCTATTTATATTACCCCTGAACAAGATTATACGTTCCAAATATAAATAGTAAAATTTGTACGTAGCCAACGATATATTTCTAAGGCCTTTTGTTCCCAATTTGCTGAAAGAAATAAAGATTTCATTTCACGTTTACCTCAGTATTTTATCTATATTTGACAGAGATGAAGCTTTTTTTTTTCGTCTGCGTACTATTTACCCATCTTAAGGTCAATCATTGCAAAACAAATTTGTTTCTAAACCTCTTTCAGTTTTTTTCTTTTTTTCTTTTTTTTGTCATCCTTTTCCTTGCTTCGTTTTACTTCCTTCAATACCATCATTGAGTCAGCTTTGTAACTTTGATGATATGTACATATTTACTGATTGTAAACGCAAACTCAGCAAATAGTTTTCTTAGCCAATGAAAGCCTTTTGCTTTTATTAAATTATCTTAGAACGCTTAAATGCTATAAAAAGAAATGCAACACAAGAAACTTGAGATTTCCTTTACAGCCTTACGCCATACAAATACAACCAAACGACTAATTTCCTTTCCAGAGTTCTGGACACTTCCGGAATATAAGAAAACAATCGAAGTATGTGAAAGTTAACTGTATTTTACCGTGTTTGGGACAATATAGCCCAGATGCTCTTGCGCCATAAATTCCAAACGAACGAAACCTGTGTGATGCGTATTCACATAGGACAAAATCTCTGAATAAGATACAATATATTTTAACAGATACATCCGTTTAATGATAAGCAGTATCTTGTTTGAGACAACAGAAATCCATTAAATGCTCCCAGGTACCTAAATTTTCATTACTACTCAATAACCCCGCCGTTTCCAAAAGTCTGAAATATTTAAACCGTTCTGCTGTATTGCCTAATCACTGATTGCTACCTTTCCTGGCACCCGTTCCATTATTGACCCACGTTCAAAAATTAATTGTCCAATCACTGTGCCTTGCATTATCTCATTTCAATATGTGCTCGGTGCATAGCTACGGAGATGCGAAAAATAACTCATTGTTTCATTATAACGAGCACAACAACGGTACTGGTCAATAAGCAACATAGCTGTCAAGGACTGTGCAATGCACTCGTTCTCCCGAAACCTAATGTACGCAGTAGATGAATTAATAATGGGGAAACCTGAGTTGAAATTAATATTTAAATAGCTTTGTAAATCGTCAGTAAGGCCCTGTGGTGGCGCAGTGTGGTTACGTGTTCACCTAGTGCGTCCTTAATTCGGGTTCGACTCCCAACAGTTCAAAGAGCCGCTTATTCACAAGGGAACCTATTATTATGTGCGTCGCACCTGAAGTCGACACCAGGACTACTTTATGTAATTTTTAATGCTGATTCCGAATATTTATTTAGTTTTTTGCAAAACTCGTTTTTGGAGCAATTTTAACCACTTAAAGATGACGAGTTGGCGAGCTTTTGGAGAGGAATTTATATAGCAGCATGCTTAAGATTTGGCTCAAAGTCATTTTGCAGCCAACTTATTCTAAAGTAGCTGCTCACTGAACGAGCATAGTGCATTTCAGACATTTTGCTAATCTCATATGCTTACAAGATTTACGCATTTAAGTTCGCAGACGTCCAGGAACTGTCTTTTAAATTGGATAGCGAGAACTGACATTTTACATAATGAGAGCTATTCATTTTTAAAATGTAAGCATTGTCCTTTTTTGCGCTTTCCCCATTTCGCCATACAGTTCCACTATCATTAAAATGTTATCATGCTTTATTTAACAAATTTCAGATTCAAATTTCTCGCCAAGGTGTCGTCAACTCAAGTTTAGGAAAAAACTATAATGTGTTCTAAATCAGCGTTAAAAACTATACAAAATAATCCTAGTACTAACTTCTGGTGCAATGAGCATGATGTCAGAGATCTCATAAATATCGCACTGCTCACTGTAGTCCGGGGTTTCGTCCACTATGCCTTAAGAGGTCCGAATTCCTCGGAAAAGTGTACGTCCAGATTTTCGGATTCCTAGGAAAACAGTAGGTTCAGACTCGGCCTGACTACTGTAGTCCTTCAGTTGTAAAACCACAAAAAAAAAGAATCCATAAAACTGAGCTAAAATAAGACTACAAATATTAAGGTTCACGAAGACTATACATCATAGAGCTTTGCGGGTTATTCCGCCGCGTCTGTTTATTAAAAACACTTAACGTTTCACTCCGTGCTATGCGGAGCATCCTCAGAAATAATACCGACCAAGTTTCCCTCTGTAAAATGCAAGATTTACAATGACTTCTGAGGATGATTCGCAAGGCACAAAGTGAAACGTTAAGCATGTTTAATAAACAGACGCGGCTGAATATCCCGAAAAGCTCTATGATGTATATTGATAGACGCCGTGGAAGTTTTCGTAAGTGTATTCATGAAGACTAGTTTGTCATTAACAGGGATTAATTATCAATTATTAATAAGAATTTTTTTATATTAACATTGATTATTTGCAAATATTTCAAGTCAATGAAGGAATATGGAGATTGCCAAATTCGTTTTCTGTCTTAAAATATTTAGTGATCAGCATACAATAACTTCTAAATTATTCGATACGGTTGTGATAATTGGCGAGAATTACGAGTCGTATAATAGAAAAACAATACGTTCCAAGCATATTAAAGATGGGACGCCACTATTCAAGAAGACGGTTACTCGCTAAATATTTTCCGCTTTGGTGTAATTGGCCACTTTAAGTTGCGATATATTTGCAAGAATTATGTAGATTCAGAAAGTTGCGGTGCCTAGGTTCAATGCCAGCATCCAGAACTGCGGAAGTTGGCGGAATTCATCCACTAGGCATCTGCTGGTATAGGAGAATTACAGGAGCAAAAGGGAGCCCCGATTTAAAAATAAACTTTTCTAATTTCACAACACTCCACAAATAACGAAAAATGATGATTTCCATCATGCCGTCCATGGGCATTGCGAGTCCGTTTTGATGGACAGTTTGTTCAGAACATAGCCAAATAAAAATGGCCTTAAGTAGATAATATACTAAACTCTTTAATTAATTGTATACAAACTGAAATCATTCAATATTTTTGAAGATATAAAATATTATGAACAAATTATTGGGACATCGTTTAAGAATCCAAATACTATTTTTTAGTTCTTAATAGTACTTAGTATATGAGCCGTATAGAATGGTTAACTTATTATATTTGTTTCTAGTAATAGAGGTGTAAACAGTGGTATAGGCATTCAAAAATTTACGGGGAAAGCAGCTTTAAATATCATGTAGGATGGCGCTAAAAATAAGCTTTGATATCCAATGGGGTCATTGACAAATCTGAGTCCCCCCACAACTTCATACGCCACCTGGCACAAATATTACAGAAACTATAGGACCGCTTGGGATTTTAATCGTTACATGATAGTAATGGTCAGTGTTTATTCGAATTTAATATAAACCATTTAAAATCAACATATCGAATTTGAAGACAAGCCTATGACAACAATATGCATGGCAAACGAAACGGACTTAAAGATCTTTGAAATAAATTTACGACAGCGCTTTTAATTTTATATGTTGCTTATTTATTAAACGTGATAAGTAATGAAGCATTTAAACTAACGTGTCATTTTAACTGTTAATTTTTCTGGGACGTACAGGAATTGTACAATAATTTTTTCGTATTTGCGAAGCTAACTATAAAAAAATATTAAAAATTTAACTTTAAAACAATTTGCTTTTTTAGGACTTCCTGTTGTTAGGTTGGAAATCAGAAATAAAGTAAAGCTCTTTAAAAGTAAGACCAAAAATGTATCAGGTTCTTTATAATATATATATATATATACTGAAGACCTTGGACGAGGGCGAAACCTACAAATACCTAGGGATAATGCAAAAACGGCAGCAGGAGCACAAGAAAGTCAAGGTCCAGCTCACGCAAGCATTCCAAGAAAGACTTAGAAGCATTGTGAAGACGAAACTGAGCGGGAAGAACACCACGCAAGCAATTAACGCATATGCGGTACCAGTGCTCACCTACTCCTTCGGGATCATCAAATGGTCCAACACTGAACTAGAACAACTCCAGCGGAAAATGAGAACCATCCAGAGAAGAGCCGGACAACTACACCCTGCAACGGCAATTGAACGGCAAACACTACCCCGGGAAGAAGGAGGACGCGGACAAGCGGACCTCAAAGACTTACATGACAAGCAGATCCAGAGCATGAGGCAATACTTCCAGTTGAAGAGTCCCCGATCGCCACTCATCCAAGCCATAATACAAGCAGATGCAAATTACACGCCACTAAACCTGTGTAGTACCGAAGAGCGTGTCCTGGAAACAGCCAACGAACAGAAACTGAGAACTTGGGCCGGAAAACCATTACATGGCAGGCACTACAATGACCTGCAACAACCACACGTTGACAAAAAGGCATCAAATTCTTGGCTGGCCAAAGGCACTCTCCAGCCAGAGACAGAAGGATTCATGCTAGCCATCCAAGACCAAGTGATCGCAACAAGGAACAATCAGAAATTCATCCAGAGAAAAGACATAGAAAGCGACAAATGCAGACACTGTCATGCGGCATCGGAGACAATCCAACACGTGATGGCAGGATGCAAGATCCTTGCGCAGTCAGACTACAAACATAGACACGATCAAGTAGCGAAAATAGTCCACCAGAAATTGGCAGCGAATGCTGGCTTTCTGACAGAAAAATGCCCGTACTACAAATATGAGCCAGAGACCGTGCATGAGAACGAAACACACAAGCTTTACTGGGATAGAGCAATCATAACAGACAAGACAGTCCCACATAACCGTCCTGACATAACCCTCGTCGATAAATCGAATAAGACCACGTACTTAATCGACATAGCAGTACCCAACACCAATAACATACAGACAACCTACACAACGAAAATCACCAAGTACCAAGATCTCAGACATGAAGTACGAGATATATGGGGTATGGAAAAGATCTTCATCATCCCGTTAGTCATCTCAGCAACAGGGATAGTACCAAAAACGCTTGCGACGAATTTGGAGATACTCAACATTGACCCAAACACCTACATTGAAATACAAAAAGCCACAATCCTAAACACGTGTCACATTGTCAGGAAGTTTCTAGACATGGCACATTAAGAAGTGATGTAAAAAGAGGCTTGGGAACATGGCGCTCTGCCCGTCCCAAAGCCTGTTTCCGCCAAGAATGGGCGAGGAAAACTTTTATATATATATATATATATATGTCTTTATTCTGATTGCACACTTCTGGGTCTATTATGAGTGCAAAGAAACAATTTGTTTATTTTGAATATACGGATTTATTTAAACTTAAACTTATATATTTTTACTAGTTAATAATTAAGTGTTTATCTTGAGTGTGACATATTCATGTAAAACTTTTTATAATTTTTGGTATAATTAGTGAATTTTCTCACTTTATCATCTTTTCTATTCTAGTTAATTCAATTTTTACACCTAAATCACTCTCCATAGCTATATCTACTTGTGGTAAGTTTGCTTTTGGGTCTCTTACAACAATTGAGATTGTTCTTAGTATTAATAAAGAGACCCTTCTAAATTACTAAAATATTGTTAAACTAATTATATTCTGGGTTTATACTGTTTTTAGCTAAGTTTTGGTCAATGCTGGTTTATTCAGTATTAATCACTAATCTTAATTGTTGTAGTCAGAAAAAGCAAACCAATAACAGATATTTTGTGCTGTCCCTGATCAAGACCCCTGGGGAACAACATATTTATTTTTAAGTGAAACATATATTATATAATTAATATGTACTATTTGCTGCCTTTCTTGAAGATAGGCATTTAGAATATTGTTAATTTTTCCTCTCATGTCATAATGTGATAATTTGTCTAATAATATGTTCCTATAAATATGTTCCTATAAAATATATTAATATACATGAAACGCCTTGCTTAAATAGAAAAAAATCCCAATACTAGTAGAGTCATTTTCCAGAGATTTTTGTATTTTTGTTATTATATTTATCAAGGCAGTTTATGTGGATCTGCCTTTCAAGAAACCGTGTTGGCTTCTATCCAAAATTCTAAATCTATTTGTGAAATCAATTAATCTGTTATATAATAAACGCTCAAATATTTTAGCAAATGCTTTAGAAAATTTGCATTTTCGAACGTTAGTTTTGGTTTTATTTCATCTACACCTGCTTCCTTATTTATGTTTAAAGCTTGTAAAATTTTCAATAATTCTGATTCATTTATTTCTTCGACATGCATGGTCCGGCTATTTTCTCTTTTTAAATAATGTCTCCAATCAAGTTTGTTAGTTTCATTTTTATCTAATTTAGTATCTGTTTCGGTGTCAACAATATGCACATAATATTCATTCGATAAATTCGCCATTTGACGATCGTCCGTTATTAGGATACCCTCATTCATTAGTCCTTCTAAATTTTCTTTTCTTGCCTTTGATTTTCCTATTAATTTATTTAATATTTTTCATTTATTCTTAGCATCTATATCCCTAAAACAGTTTTTGTAGTATTCTTGTTTCCTTGTTAGTATTAACTTATTTATTTTGTTTCTCATTTCTCTATATTTACTCAAATAAACAAGTTTCTTCCTTCCAACAAATCTGGAATATAACCTGCTGCTTCTTTTTATTTCGTTTAAGATGTTTCCGAGTTCCACCCTTATTGTAACATTTTTCTTTAATTTCTATCCATGGAAATATTTCATTTATTATTTTCTGTATCAATGTTATAAAAATGTAATATTTCTTTTTATCTTTACTTTAATCAATTTTAATTTATTTTTAAATTCGCTCATGTTTCTTGTGCATTAATTTCTAATTCTTAACTTTTTTCTTACTTCCTTTCTCTCTTCCCTCTCAAAGTCAACTATTATCATTTTGTGATCACTTAATTGATAGTCATTAACTTCAATAACCACCTCATTAGTATTTGTGAAGCATAAGTCGATTAAAGTTGAAGACTGTGATGCAATACGAGTGTTTTCTTTTACTAAATTTTTCAAACCCATTGATTTCATGTTATTTATTAATAGATTACTATTACTACTCTCTTTTTCTATGTTGATATTGAAATCGCCAATTATAAATATTTTTTAATAGTACTTTCTTCTAGAGCCTTATTTAACCAATTTAATAGTTCCATTCAAATAACTTTCGGGTGTCTATATGCCAAAACTATTGATATTTCATTTTGTTATTTTATTCCTATTATTTCGTAGTTATCACTCATATTGATTACTTCTTCCCATAGCAAATAGCCCTCCATTTTATCCCTAATATAAACTGATACACCACCTCCTCTTTTGTTATTCCTGAACCTATGGTAACCATAGAATCCCTCGAAATGATTCAAGTCATGTTCTTTCATCCAAGTTTCCGCCACCATCAGAAAATCCATCTGCAAATCGTAGTCGTTTAATAATATTTCTATTTCTTCTATTTTATTATTTATACTCCTTGCATTTAAATATATTATTCTATCTGTAGTAATATTTTTCTTTGTCCAACTATTATTTTAACAAGTATATATAATCTACTTCGTCATTACAGACATTTTCCTCTTACCTCACGAGAATCCATATTCGAATTATTACTAATATTATCATACTCATTTTCCAGCATTCCAGTTATTATCTGTGATAACATCATCTAAATATTCCAATTCAGTATGTTCATTAGAAGTCTTATTGATTTTTATCTTTTGAAATATGTCAACATCAATACTTTCTAAATTAGTATCATTTTTTACATACAAAATATCATTCATTATTTCAATATTACCACTTTTTATGAAGTCGATATGTTCCTTAAATACACAATTATTTTCATAATGACTATTAATATCATTATATACATATTTACTATTTTTTCTTTGTTGATTTTTTACATACTTACACTCAACACTATCATTATCTATTTTCTCGTTTCTCCCAGTTCCAAGTCATTGAATCTCTTGTAAGTCGTTTTAATTATTAATTACAATCACTTCACTTCTCTCCTCTTTTCACATCTTAATTCTTGCATTTACGGTCCACAGAAATCGCCGTCCATTTTCTCTTTTCACTCTTAATAATTCATTAAACAATATTTTCCTAAAAGTTCACAACTGTTCGTTGATGTAAATAACTTTATCTCCATTTACCTTTATCTCCCTTTCCTTAATATTTTTACCTTTCTTCTTTTGTAATACTTTATTTTTAATTTTTACACTTCTAAACTTTACAACGATTTTATCATTTCTACCTCTTCCTAGTTCCAGTCTACGTACAGCTTTTATGCAGTTTGGTTTTATCTTAATTTGCAATTTTTCACATATTTTGATTACCATTTCCTCCAGTTTTCAATCTTTGAAAAGGATAATCCTGTTATTTCAATATTATTTCTTCTGTTATATTGCTCTAATTCTATTACTTCATCCGTTCTTTTTCCCAGTTCCTCTTCGAGGTATTCAATCTTATAACTTGTTTCCTTGTCCTTCTTTTTATTTTCAGCCACCATTTGTTCACTTTCATTATTCCAATCATTCAATTCCTTTTTTAAGGACATATTCTCTTCGACCAGTCTTCCGAATTCTCTAAATTATGTCTTTAAACGCCATTCTTATTTCTTCATATCCCCCCCCCAGTTTTTGCATCTGTTCTTGTAATTGAACATCTCTCTTCATCTGACTTCCTTCGTTGTCACTTATCTTTTTCATTATTTCTCCAAGTTTAATCATTATTGCATTATCCTTTTCTATTGCCTCTTCCGGTAATTTTTTAAATATGTTTTCTGTTGTCCCTTCTTTCTCTTCCTCCTGAACGTTCTCCTCATCAAACTCATCATCCTTCGCCGTCTTCCTCTTCTTATTCATTTTCTTTTCCATCTTATCACTTACTATTATTTATGAGGAGATTCCTTTCAGAGGCTTTATTTCTAAAAAGTCGATATAATCATTTACGTTGCAAAACAAGTATCTGTTTGCACTAATTGTATAAGGATAACTCGTGAGGTCAGTAAACAGATAAAACAATATTAAGTGAGGAGTACTGACACACGTGACTTGTTATCATGCGTTACCTAGCGTCTAGCGACCATCCAATTAGCCCTCTGGCGACCTTTGTACCATTTAACGAAGTTTAGCTTTCAAATTCCAATTTTAAATATATCGATTGTCTGATGTCACGTTTAGTAAGAAAAGTTACTTTTTTATTTATATAAAGATGAATGTAGTTATTCGAAAAGTTAGAAAACACAAATTTGACGATATACCGAGGAATGATGAACACGAGCCTGGTATTGCTGAAACCGGAAGACAGAGATGCATTTAATGGTGGAAAAAATTTGAAGGTCCAATTAATGCCCCATACCATAGCCTATACAGATTATATCACCTATATATCTGCCAAAAAATAAATCCGTTCTTGGTGAAGACAAACTTTCATATTTATGTAAGTATAAATCTGCAGCTAAAGAAGAATATACTCCCCCTTGAGAAAGCCCTCTTACCTGTTTATAATAACCAGTGCCATTATATACCATATTATAGTTAAGACAGAAGTTTAGTAGTTTTACAAACGAGATTTTGTCAATTGATTTTATATCATACTCTGTAAATAATTCTAATAATACACGATATAAGTCTCTTAAATTGATTTGGTTAAATAGATCCTCAAAATCAAAGCACTTAATGAAAGTGGGATTCCCATCGCTGGAGTTCAAAATCTTTAATTTTTTTATGTTGGCGTGATATTGGTATTTTTAATGATAACACTGTGCAAAAAATTTTTTATTACTCTTGTATAATTTGTTCTCAGTACATATTGTAAACTATTTTTTAATGGTTTTTTTCAACCTATTCATATATCATCATCATCATATTCAACCATTATCTATCCACTGCTGGATGAAGGTCTCTCCAAATGCTTTCCACACAAGTCTATCCTGAGCAATTCGCTTCCACGTCACCCCAACCTGTTTTCTTATTTCATCCACCCATCTAGTTTGAGGACGTTTTCTAGGTCTTCGGTGGTCTCTTGGAATCCAGTTCAGAATTTCTGTTGTCCATCGTTGATCAGTTCTTCTTGCAATATGCCCAGCCCATCGCCATTTCAGCCCTTTTACTTTAACAATGATGTCCTCTACTCTAGTTTGCTCTCTCACCCAAGTGTTTCTTTTTCGATCTCTCCTAGTTATTCCAAGCATGCACCTCTCCATGCTCCTTTGCGTTGTCTGTAACTTTCGTATTGCTCCAACTGTTAGACTCCATGTCTCTGATCCATAAGAGAGGACTGGCAATACACACTGGTTGAAGACCTTTCTTTTTAGACACAAAGGCAATTTCCCCTTCAGGATAAAACTGTTTCTTCCAAATGCACTCCAGCCAAGTTTAATACGTCTGTTGAGTTCTTTCATAATGTTGCCATCCATTGAAATCAGCTGGCCAAGGTAAATATATGAATCAGCAATTTCTAGCTCAATGTTGTCAACTTGTATTTTTGTTTCCTCTACGAAATTATTGAACATGATCTTAGTTTTTTGTAGGTTCATCTTGAGTCCAACTTCTTTACTTCTAGTTGAGAGCTCCTGTACCATGTCTTGGAGTTCTAATGGGTTCGTTGAAAAAATAACAATGTCATCAGCAAACCGCAAATGATTTAAATATTCACCATTTATTTTTATTCCCTTGTTATTCCAATTTATCAGCTGAAAAATCATCTGTAAAGCTGAAGTAAAAAGTTTTGGAGAAATGGTATCTCCCTGCCTCACACCTTTACCAATTTTGATAGTTTTGGTATCTTTATGTAACCGAAATTTTGCACTTGCATTTTTATACACACGTTTCACCATGAAAAGAAAGGTCTTCAACCAGTGTGTATTGCCAGTCCTCTCTTATGGATCAGAGACATGGAGTCTAACAGTTGGAGCAATACGAAAGTTACAGACAACGCAAAGGAGCATGGAGAGGTGCATGCTTGGAATAACTAGGAGAGATCGAAAAAGAAACACTTGGGTGAGAGAGCAAACTAGAGTAGAGGACATCATTGTTAAAGTAAAAGGGCTGAAATGGCGATGGGCTGGGCATATTGCAAGAAGAACTGATCAACGATGGACAACAGAAATTCTGAACTGGATTCCAAGAGACCACCGAAGACCTAGAAAACGTCCTCAAACTAGATGGGTGGATGAAATAAGAAAACAGGTTGGGGTGACGTGGAAGCGAATTGCTCAGGATAGACTTGTGTGGAAAGCATTTGGAGAGACCTTCATCCAGCAGTGGATAGATAATGGTTGAATATGATGATGATGATGATGATATAATAAGTAAGATTAAAGTAGTATAAGACCATTTTCACCATTACATAAAACAATTTTTCTGCAAGATATCAGAACCAACATGGAAAGAACTATATCGACAAGTTATGCACAAATTGAAAAATACCTAAGTGCAATGCAAAACAAAACATATACAAACAATAAATATATTTACAATATTTTACATACAAACCTTTTTCGAAAACTATGAAATATTGCTAGGATACAAATGGCAATATAGTAAAATTGTAAAGAAATGAACCCAAAAGTGGAATAAAAAATTTAAAGTAGGAGTGTAATAATAAATGAAATATGAGAAACCCATAGGACAGCACTTTTTCAAGAGAGACTCTCTCTCTCTCTATATATATATATATACATACACACATAATGAAGAGAGGCGCAATCAATTAATGATCAAAATTTTTTTTCGTTTATAGACATATATATCAGTATACTAAATTATTCGATAGGGTAATCCGAATGTAATAATATTTTATATGTAGTAGACCCCTCACTTAGAATTTTCCTTTTCTGGGCTCACGTCACCGCTAGAAGGGATCTGGATGCGGAAATTTTTTTGTCCCGTGGATCTGTCCAGTATAACTTTTTTGATATATATTTCGTGTTGTTTTACTATCCCTTTATCTATCAGATACATGCAGCAGTCGAATCGATCGTTGTCAAAAGTTCCATTTTTATGTGTTACGTTAGAGATTCTCTATCGTCCGGCAAGCCGACTTTTGCCTCCTATATTTCAGCTTTTTTTTACTCTCAGTCCAAGAAATTACTAAGCCTGGTTAAAAAATGACATGTTCCACGGATATATAACCGAAACGAACGGCTACGTTTTAGTTCTCGCGTGAAAGGACACTTAAAATTCATGAGTTTAAATGGCATTACATAATCATATGGAAACTCCGTGCAACTTTTTTCTTAAAAATTATCTTTCGGTTGAAGAATAAAAATCCTCCTTTTTATATAAGGCGGCAATTTAGACTCACGGACAATGGAAGTTTCGCACCAAGAAGGAAGCATAGGGTGAGAATGAAATTTTATTGATGGAAGGATACAGATAAAAGATATACATGATCAAAAACGCGTTGCAGCAGAACAATTACAGAGGGAGCTGTGGTACTTCATCCTGTCATTTTGCTTGTCATACCTCCTTATGCTGCGATACAAGCATACGATACGGTCCGGCATGGTGTGGAACAGCAGGGTAGGATCCAGAATGTTATTACGGGGGTTCGGGGTCCCTCACCGGGAAAATGCTTAGTTTTGGACTGTTAAATAGTTTAGGTAAATGTTGTTATATTACTAGCCTTCCTTTATACTCACCAAAATATTTAATTTACGACAATGAATTAAAGCTGGGCTTTTCTTTAATTAAACTATATGGTTTAGGGCAGATTATAGTCGAGTATGACAGAAGGATACGCTAGTAAAGGAGACCTATACAATAACGAAAACGATAATTTGCA
>QLNU02015359.1:6193202-6208323 GCA_006491805.2 Dysdera silvatica | reverse complement strand
ATGAAGCATTTAAACTAACGTGTCATTTTAACTGTTAATTTTTCTGGGACGTACAGGAATTGTACAATAATTTTTTCGTATTTGCGAAGCTAACTATAAAAAAATATTAAAAATTTAACTTTAAAACAATTTGCTTTTTTAGGACTTCCTGTTGTTAGGTTGGAAATCAGAAATAAAGTAAAGCTCTTTAAAAGTAAGACCAAAAATGTATCAGGTTCTTTATAATATATATATATATATATATATATATATGTATGTATGTATGTATACGTGTCTTTATTTTGATTACACACTTCTGTGTCTATTACGAGTGCAAAGGAAAAAGTTGTTTATATTGAATATACAGGTTTATTTAAATTTATATTTTCACTAATTAATAATTAAGTGTTTATCTTGAGTATTCCATATTCGTGTAAAACTTTTTGTTATAAATTTTTGTTAGTATAATTATAGTATTTTCTCACTTTATCATCTTTTCTATTCTTGTTAATTCAACTTTTACACTTTAATCCCTTTCCATAACTCTATCTACTTGTTGTAAGTTTGCTTTTGGGCCACTTACAACAATTGAGATTTTTCTTAGTATTAATAAGAAGACCCTTCTAAATTGCTAAAACATTTTTAAATTAATTATATTCTGTATTTATACTATTTTTAACTAATTTTTGATCAATATTACTTCATTCAGTATTAATCATAAATCTCAATTATTGTAGTCAGAAAAAGCAAACCAATAACCAATTTTGTGCGGTCCCTGATGAAGACCCCTGGGGAACACCATATTTATTTTCAAGCGAAACAGATTTTATATCATTAATACGTACTATTTGCTGCCTTCTTTGAAGATAGTCTTTTAGAATATTGTTAATTTTGCCTCTCATACCATAATGTGATAATGTGTCTAATAATATGTTCATATTAATATGTTCCTATAAAATATATTAATATACATGAAACGCCTTGCTTAAATCGAAAAAAATCCCCATACTAATAAAGCCATTTTCCAGAGATTTTTGTTTATTACATTTATCAAGGCAGTTTTCGTGGATCTGCCTACTATCCAAAATTCCAAATCTATTTGTGAAATCAATCTGTTATTTAATGAACGCTCAAATATTTTAGCAAAATGGTTTTAGAAAAATGTTTGCATTTTCGTTGACTAGTTTTGGTTTTATTTCATCTACATCTGCTCCCTTATTTATGTTTAAAGTTCGTAAAATTCTCAGTAATTCTGATTCATTTATTGCTCTGACATACATGGTCTGGTTATTTTCTCTTTTTAAATAATGTCTGTAATCAAGTTCGTTAGTTTTATTTTTATTTAATTTAGTATCTATTTCAGTATCAAAAATATGCACATAATATTCATTTAATAAATTCGCCATTTGACGATCGTTTGTTATTAGGATACCTTCATTCATTAGTCTTTCTAAATTTGTTTTAATGTCTTTGATTTTCCTATTAATTTATTTAATATTTTCCACGTATTCTTAGCATCTATATCCCTAAAACAGTTTTTGTAGTATTCCTATTTCTTTGTTAGTATTAATTTGTTTATTTGCTTTTAATTTGTCTATATTTACTCAAATAAACAAGTTTCTTCCTTTTAACAAATCTGGGGTATAATCTGTTTCTTATTTTTATTTCGTTTAACGTTTTTTATTGAGTCCAACCCTTCTTGTAACATTTTTCTTTAATTTCTATTGACGGAAATGTCTCATTTATTATATTCCGCACCAATGTTATAAAACTGTAATATTTATTTTTATCTTTATTAAATTATTCTCCCTCAATTAATCCACTTTAATCGATTTTTAAATTTACTCATGTTTATTGTACAATAATCACTTACTTTTATTTCTTTTTCTCACTTCCTTTCCCTCTTCCCTCTCAAAGTCAAATGTTATCATTTTGTGATTACTTAATTAATAGTCATTAACTTCAGCGATCACCTCATTAGTATTTGTGAAGCACAAGTCGATTAAAGTTGAAGATTGTCA
The DNA here is from genome assembly GCA_006491805.2 of Dysdera silvatica. NCBI lineage: Eukaryota > Metazoa > Arthropoda > Arachnida > Araneae > Dysderidae > Dysdera > Dysdera silvatica. The sequence goes on along the minus strand of QLNU02015359.1, from coordinate 6,206,323 downwards.
TGCAATGCGGGTGCTTTCTTTCACTAAATTTTTCAAAGCCATTGATTTCATATTATTTAATGATAGATTACTATTACTACTCTTTTTTTCAATGTTGATATTGAAATCACCTATTATGAATATTTTTTTAATAGTACTTTCTTCTAGAGCTTTATTTAAACAATTTTATAGTTCCATTAAAATCCCTTTAGGTTGTATATATACCAAAACTATTGCTATTTCATTTTGTTTTTTATTCCTATTATTTCGTAGTTATTCGTATTGGTTTCTTCTTCCCATATCAAATATCCCTCCATTTTGTCCCTAATATATAGTGATACACCACCTCCTATTTTATTATTCCTGAACCTATGGTAACCATAGAATCCCTCCAAATGATTCAAGTCATGTACTTTCATCCAAGTTTTCGTCATGATCAGAAAATCCATCTGCAATTCGTCGTCGTTTAATAATATTTCTATTTCTTCTATTTTATTATTTATACGCTTTGCATTTAAATATATTATTCTATCTGTATTAATATTTTTCTTGGTCCAACTATTTTTTAACAAGTATATGAGTATATATAATCTACTTCGTCACTTAAGATATTTTCCTCATACACCTATTACTTCACGTAAATCCATATTCGAATTGTTACTTACATTATCATACTCATTTTCCAGCATTTCGTTATTATCTATGATAACATCATTTAAATACTTCAATTCAATATGTTTATTAGCTGTCTTATTGCTTTTTACCTTTCGAAATATGTCAACATCAATACTTTCCAAATTAGTACCATTTTTACATGTAAAATATCATTCATTATTTGAATATTACCACTTTTCATGAAGTCGATACGTTTCTTAACCACACAATTATTTTCATAATGACTATTAATATCATTATTTACACTTTTACTATTTTTTCCTTGTTGAAAATTTACATACTTACACACAACACCAGCATTATCTATGTTCTCGTTTCTCTCATTTTCAAGTCATTGAATCTCTTGTAAGTCGTTGTAATTATTAATTAAAATTTCTTCACTTCTCTCCTTTTTTCGCACTTTAATTCTTCCATTTACGGTCCACATGTATCGCGATCCATTTTCTCTTTTCATTCTTAATAATTCATTATAATCTTCTCCTAAAAATCATAACTGTTCGTTGATGTAAATTACGTTATCTCGATCTCCCTTTATCTACGTTTCTTTAATATTTTTACCCTTCTTTTATTGTAATACTTAATTTTTAATTTTTACACTTTTAAACTTTACAACTATTTTATCATTTTATCTCTACCTTGTCCCAGTATATGTGCAGCTTCTATGTAGTTTGACTTTATCTTAATTTGCAATTTTTCACATATTTCGGTTACCATTTCCTTGCAGTTTTCACACTTTGAAAAGGATAATCCTGTTATTTCTATATTATTTCTTCTGTTATATTGCCATAATTCTATTACTTCGTCTGTTCTTTTTCCCAGGTCCTCCTCGAGGTATTCAATCCTATAACTTGTTTCCTGGTCCTTCTTTTTATTTTCAGCCACCATTTGTTCACTTTCATTTTTCCAATCATTTAGTTCCTTTTTTAAGGACCCTATTCTCTTCGACCAGTCTTCCGAATTCTTTAGATATGTCCTTAAACGCCATACTTATTTCTTCATATTTACCACCGAGTTTTTCCATCTGCTCTTGTAATTAAACATCTCTCTTCATCTGAATTTCTTCGTTGTCACTTTTCTTTTTCATTATTTCTCCAAGTTTAATTATTATCCCATTTTCCTTTTCTTTTGCCTGTTCCGGTAATTCTTTAAATATGTCTTCTGTTGCCTCTTCTTTCTCTTCCTCCTGAACGTTCTCCTCACCAAACTCATCATCCTTCCCCATCTCCCTCTTCTGTTTCATTTTCTTTTCCATCTTACCCCCTGCCATTATTTATGAGGAGATTCCTTTCAGAAGCTTTGTTTCCAGAAAGTCGATATAATCGTTTACGTTGCAAAAACAAGTATCTATTTACACTAATTTTATAAGGATTACTCGTGAGCTCAGTAAACAGATGAAACAATATTTAGTTAGGAGTACTGGCACACGTGATTTTTTATCATGCGTTAACTGGTATCTAGCGACCTTCCATTTAGCCCTCTGGCGACCTTTGTACCATTTAATGAAGTTTAGCTTTCAAATTCTAATTTTAAATAAATCGATTGTTTAATGTCACGTTTAGTAAGAAAAGGTACTTGTTTTGTATGAAGATGAATATAGTTATTCGAAAAGTTAGAAAACACAAATTTGAGAGTATTTCGAGGACTGATGAACACGAGCCTATTATCGCCAGAACCGGAAGACAGAGATTTACTTAATGGTACAAAAACGTTGAAGGGACATGGAGAAAAACCGCGAAAAAAGTCGTTTTTGAAAGGAATAAAAAACGTCGACGTTCACAACAATGATATTGCGCTATTATCGCAACAGCTTTTCATGTTTCGACAACGAACGCTTTCGCAACAGGTATTCCGACAATGAACACTTTCGCGCCAGGTGTTCTGACAACAAACACTTCCGCACCAGGTTTTACAACAACGAACACTTTCGCCCCAGGTGTTCCGATGGTACCGTTAGAAAATAAGGGGAGCTGACGTCACAAACGGCCTAGCCGATTCCAGCAGAGGGGAGGGTGTCATTTCAGAACTGTTTTTTAGTGAACGTTTGTCTGCGCCAAAAACCAGTTCAGGAGGGGAGGAGCTGACGTCCTTCCCTTTGCTGTAATCGGCTAGGGTGTTTGTGATGTCAGCTCCCGCTATTTTTTAACCGTACCATTAGAATTCTTTTGGAGAATGGACTATATATATATATACAATGCTAATTGTATCCGTAGCTTTCAGAGAAGGTTTCTCAAAGCTAAAATTAATAAATTATATGCGATTAACGATGGCCGAAAAACGTCTTAATCATATCATTAGCAATAGAAAATATTTCGTATCCTGCAGACACAAAATATCAAACTAAGAATTCTGTGGAAGCAAAATCTTTTTGATAAATATGTAATAAATTACGGATTATGCAAATTTAAAATGTATAATTGAGTTCTAATTTTTTTAAGATTCTTGTAAATAAATCTCCTTGATGTTGTATTCTATTGCATATATATATAGGATGGTCCTGACCGCTACCGACAAAATAAGAATGGTTGTTGGGGACACTAAATAAGGTATATTTGTCCATATTCCCGTCTCCGCAAATGGGCCGATTTGGCTGCAGAGAGTAACTAGTTTATGTCCATGTCTTTTCTACGTAGCCAATTACATGAATTAAATACAATTTTTGATACATAACTTAAGCGATTGAGCTAATAATACAGCAGAAATAAAGAAATCTGGAATTCCGTTTCCTGATCTACTTACCACGTAGTGAAATTAAGCCTACTATGCCTTTGTTTTAACACACTAGAAAAGAGTTGGATACTGGCAAGTATGCACAGGTAAACATGGTGAAAGACATTAAAAATTCTTTTCTTCAGTGAATTTTTTTCCAAAAATTAGCCGTTCGGGCACTACAGTAAATTTAGTATTTGCATCCATCACATTCAAGATTTTTACAAATGGCTACAATGCGCCATTTCAAGAAGTTTTAAAATTATTTAATGTCAACAGACGTCACGCTCTCTCTATTTAGAGACTTTCTTAAATCAGTTAAATTTACCGGTATTTTATGGGTGGAATTCTCTCCTTTAATTGCGACCATGGATTCTTCACAGAAAATTCCGGTGAATTTAACTGATTTTAAAAAGTCGCCAGAGAGAGAACGCCAGTTAATATTAAATAATTTAAAAGAATTTTGAAATGGCGCATTGCAGCTATTTGTGGTAACATTAAATGCAGTGGATGCAAACATTAAATTCACTAAATGCCCGAAAGAACAATTTTTGGAAAAAAAATTCACTGAACAAAAAAAAATTTAATGTCCTTTACCTGTTGCATGTACTTGGCAGTTCCCAACTCTTTCTAGTGTGTTAAAAGAAAGGTAGTTTTAGGTTTATTTTCATTAATTAGTAACACAGATTAGAAAACGAAAATCCGGATTTATTAGCTTATTGATTTAAATTACGTATTAAAATTGTATTTAATTAATGTAATTGACTACGCAGCAACGACATGGACGTAAACAGTATTTACGCTATATGGCCAAACCAGCCTCATAGCAGACACGAGGATATAGGCAAATATGCCTTATTTGGTGTCCCCAGCAACCCCTTTTATTTTGTCGGGAGAGTTCAGGACCACCCTGTGTATCTGTATACTGCATACACAGAATTTCTTTAAAATTGTTTTTATTTTAATTTGAAAATTTTAATTTATAGAGGAGCTTAATGTGACTTTGAACGAAACTTACCCACAAGACGAGCTTGTGTGCATCAACTCCACCAACAAGGAGAAAGCTAACTTAAGTAGATCAATAGATATACGACTCTTGAAATCCTCCAAAAGTTTAAAATGTACCAACACGGCAACATTTCGCATAGTTCTCTGAAAGACTATGAAGAACTAGCCACCAAATTCTACTCTTACAAAGACACCAGATACTAGGTTTAACTCGTTAGATCTTTCAACAGAATCGGCTTAATGCGTAATGAACGCTATCACCGTTCCTGGAAGGATTAGAAGTCCGTGCAAAATCTTGAAGTTCTTGGGCCATAGTTTCTTAACGCCGTAAAAACTCTCAGTTTAAATAAACCCCAGGTCGAAGTCCTGAAAATGCTTTTGGTATAAATTCAGCACACATGGTAAAAAATTTCAAATAAAGAAAGTCATAATAAAAAATTCACTTAAATTCATAGACCCACCCTAGCTTCACAAATATCGCAATGCTGAAGTTTTAAATATTCACCATAAGAGTAAAATAGAATAACTAATTCACATTGAACTGCCTCCGCCTAACTTTATAGACACTGAAGACAGGGGCGGACTGGGTAATCTCGAAGGCCGTATACCTGTATCTTGGATTTGCGGATGGCGCGACTCGCGAGTCCTTGCCTATTCGAAAACGCGAGTCCTATCTCCCACGTAGGCGCACAGGCCCTGTGACCGGTGAGCTGGCGGCCCAGTCCTCCCCTGAATGAAGAGTTGCCTTAAAATTAGTGAGTTCCGGGCCTTCACCAAAAATAAAAATACGGTTATCCACGAATACCGGTACCTGTTTGCGCTAGTATGACAAGTTTATCTTAATATCTTAATAGGCAGCACTAGCAAGACCTAACTGATGTCGCTATAATAACACACTTAATATGTTGACATTTTATTCAACGCGGTAGTTCCTGATCAAAAAAAGATAAGTAATATCATACATGCCTTTGAATAATGTATCCAAATTCAATGACGGAAAAGTATTGTACACTTGCAATACCTTCAACTCGTACGATAATCCATGTTGGATTAGTGACTTCAATGCAAATAGCATTTAAGCAAATAAATAGTCACTGCACAACGCAAAAGTATGATGCTTTAATCCACCTAAGGTAGAAAAATTGCAGGAATACAATGGCTTCCACTTCGGAGACGAATCTCAATCATAACTTGACGACATCTCACAGCTGAGCCTGTCAACTGGGCATGGTAGTTACGCCACAATCATTGGATTTAAATTGGATAAAATTGGCACACGTCACCAGCCAGAGCAAAAGCCAGCTGTCTCCAGCGTCATGCGATTAACGTCGCAAAGCTGAAAGCAATTAAACTTTGGCAGACAGCTATATATCAAAATAATTGCTGGCCGTTGCTGGGTATCCAGATATAGGGGAGGAAGGGAATTAGTTTGGTAGAGCCAACTCACATCAGTACCATCTTCTGCTGATTGTGCATTGGTGAAATCTGGCCACCTGCTTTGGTCCGACACAAAAGTATTTTAGTAAATAAAACTTAACAAGCTATTTAAACTTTGCAACATCGAATCCATACAAACGGAAAATAATAAACAATTCATTCACTGCAAATATCATATCAAAGAATTTAAGTGGGAGCTTTTAACTAAAGCACATACGCGACCATGTTGTCAGCTAACCAGTCATGACGTCTGGCCTCCAATGACACGCGAGCGGTCGAGTTAAGCCTCAATTACATTATGCGAGCTAACTCACTGCTGCTAAACTCGCGTAGAGTTGTAAAATTTTCTAAACTCGCCGCTCACTCGGCTAGTGCTAGTGAAGTTAAGGAATGGACTTCTTTACATGCTATTCGCCAAGGTTTTCTCGAATTTGATTGGCTGAAACGAAGCCTCAAAGGAGGTGGGCGCAGTTGAAAGCCAGTTTAGAAAAATCGCTGTTAGTAGTTGTCTATACAGTACCTCTGCTGCGTATTTCTACTGAGCGAGTGAGCGAGTTTTACAAGCTTTGCTTAATTAAGACTTGCTGAGTGAGTTGCAATTCGCTCACAGGCTGACTAGTTTACAAGCTAGCGAGGAGTGTGTAAACTCACCCAATGTAATTGAGGCTTTAAGGCTCCTGAAAAAGCGAGCTGGTGCATTTCCATCATTCTGTTGCCAGTATATAACGTGATCGGGGTTGCAAACTGCATTTATTGCCCACATTTTAAAAGTTCGCCAACGTTTACACTCGTCGGATAATCGAGGATTTTGGGTTATTTTTATGTGAAAATGGGGATCATGGCGCCAAGGTGGAAAACTTTATCGCCAATGTAAACGAAACAGGAATTGTACAACAAAATGGCGGCTGATGCGCCAGCATAGAATTGCTAGTCTCCAGCTTGAGTCTTGAGTGAATTAGTGATATCATCGAACTGACGTAAACTCTGCTTCTGCATCACGAAAAATTTATCTATGTGTGTAAGATATTTTTAGCCTAATTCTTCATTTAATATTCATTTTATAATTTCTTTTTTCGTTTTGTTAGTAATTTTAACAGTAAATTACTAAATTAAATTTTATGGGCGATTGGACATTGGTGCCTTATAATTATTAACTTACGTACTTTATTTCGGTATGAACATAACTAATTATCAAGCTAATTATATATTGGTGATTAAGGGAAATACATTTAAGTTTGAAAATACCTAAACTGTCCATAGCAATTAATTCAAATTGGGATTAATTACTACTGGGAGCCAAATTTTATCGCTTCCACGGCCACTTGCCCTGTGTGAAATTCGCATATATATACATATACATGGACCGGCCTTGTGGGTTGAGTGACCGGCACACCTATACAAAATGTGGGCTCGACCCCCATAAAGTACACTGGCTTGGTTTACCATCTGCAAGGTTACGGGGATTCTATTTGACGTGTTCATATATGCTTTTCAATTGTTATTTTTTGCTTTGGATACCTACTACGAAAGGTATTTTACTGTTATTTTTAGTTCAGTATTTTTATATGTGTGTTTATTTTATTTTCGTGTGTTTATAATCTGTTTCATTTCAAATTTCTTTTCAACAAATCCTCTTCTCTAAGGGGCTGTTGGGAAACAAGATAGGCTTTTTAGCTGAGACTGTCTCTCTTTTAGAAACATCCCATTATTCAGACCTCTGGAAAATATTTCCCCCGATGACAAATTCTCTACTAACGTTGAAATTGGTTCATTTCTTTCAATTTCTTCCATTTATTTTCTCCGTTTTTTATTTTCTTTTTTATTCTTTTTTTCATTTTAGTTTTATTCTTTTTTTCATTTTAGTTTTATTCTTTTTTTCATTTTAGTTTTATTATTTATTTCTGTGTTTTATTATCATTCCGTATTTATTTTTACTGTATTCTGTTTATTCACATGTGTTACTTATTACATTATATATATATTATAAATAGTTAATAACAGAAATTGTTGCTAAAATTATTTAAACCAAAATTTTAAACCTTAAACACTGCCACTGTAATTGGTAGTGTCAGAAAATATTTACAGTGCAAGGTAAATTTAGAAAATTCTAGTGAGGGTTCGGGTACTAGAAACTTAAATACACAAATTAATGGATTTAAGAAGAACAGCGTTTTAAGCGTAGAAGAAAAAAGAATTAACATATTAATTGACGTACGTTTTGAAAGGACACTGGCCGTCCTTCGTCAGGAATTCGAGTGATCCTCAAAACTGAGTGAATTTCGGATCACTCGAATTCCTGACGAGGGATGGCCAGCATCCGTCCGAAACGTACGTTGATTAATATGTTAATTTTTTTCCCCTACGCCTAAATCTTTGTTCTTCCTAAATCCATTTATACTGCGTGGTGTTACGTTACCAGCCAATCTGACAAATTAATGGGCTATCACATTGCTTTGTGACACTCAAAACTATATTATTTATTAATCTAGTTGTCCGTCCAGGTAAGGCATTGGTTCTCTCAGCGTGTGGTTAGTCTACATTTGTGTCCAAATGCTGCAAAACAATAAGAAAACAAAAGCTTGCAGGCTAAGTTGCAGATTTCACTGCGGTCCAAGTATTGGTCCCTCCGTCGTAAGAGGTTCAAATTCCTCAAGAAAATACAGGTCCACGGTCCCACAGTGGTATAATGGTAACGCACTTATCTCTCATGCCATTTACCAGGGCTCGACTCTCAATGGTATTGTATATCCTGTGCCACGTTTTTGCCTATCGTAGTCCAAAGTTTGGTTATCTTGAGAGCAGTGGTACTGACGATCCGGAAAACTGTAAGTCTCACTGCAGCAGGAATTTACTGTCCTTACGACCTGACCACGTAAGCCATCGTTGATTTAAATTTTTCCGGACAGGAACGCTTATCACGCAAACTTGAATTGGAGAATTTCATTATTTTTGTCTGACGCGAAATGGGGTCTTAGATTGAAATAAGAAAATGCATTTATTACCCTTTCATAAAGCGCAGCTATCGCTGTATCAACGTATAGGTAAATGGGGGCCCAGATATAGGTCCCAATCCAAACAGGAACTGAAAATTTGGAAAGTTTTGTGTATGGTACAATATCTTTCCTTTATTACAAGTATTTAGGAATTTAAAAGTTTGTGTAAAAACCACCCGAAAAAATGTTTGGGCCCTACTGATTTGAGAAGACCGAGTGCGGGATCCCAATTCAGCCACTTAGGTGTAATTGGTGAGTTGCCGGGTTACAATTACAAATTACAAATATATGACAAAGAAAAATGTTTCTGAAACAACTTCGATTTCGCGATCCACAGTATTTCATCCCTTAATAATGTTCTAACATGTATTAAAGTAGTGAATCACTGTACAAAGACTACTATTAATAATGAAAAATACGATTAATACAGTTAAACTTAATTATGTTAGCCGTATTTTCATCATTAACCTTATGCTCTAACACAGCGGTTCTTCAACTGTAGTTCGTGGACCACCAAAGGGCGCGAGACGCTCCTAGTGCTCCACAAGGGTTCGCAAAAATACAAAGACACGAGCATTTGCTCTTTAATGCTAAGAATAAATTATGAGGGGACGAAAAATTCTTTCCTTAAATGGTGAAAATTAGTGATGAAACACTAGAAATAAATATGTATGATGCAAATTCCGGGCTTTAAACTTTGAGTTAATTCTTGGGGGGTCCGCGAGGGCGAGTGATCTCTGAAGAGGGTCCGCTGTCTAGGAAAGTTAAAGAACCGCTGCTCTAACATATTGTGTTGATTGAGGCAGCTGCTGATCCATGACGAAGCATTATACAAGAGCTATGTCTTAAATTGAAAATAAGCCAAATTTTGTTCAGTTTAACAGCGGAGAAAATTCATAATGCTCGAGGGCTAGAAGAGTTTGACTTCGTATGTACTTACGAAAATATTCAAAATTTTATTCTAATGATGCGTTATGACATCAGTCAACACCTACGCCCATTTAATTAATATTTCCTTATCCTTTCTAACGAAAATATAATCATGTTCGTCTCGTGATTTTTCCAGTAATTAGCGAGTCCAATGAGGATTTGAAATATATTTAATTAATTAAATTAATTAATATCAATAAGATGAGAAACTAAAAACTTTTCAAAATTGCTTGACTGAATCCCCTATGGTACATAAAATGGTCACATTAAAAGCGACAAGGTAGATCTATAAAATAAGCGTGGTTAAAAATACTTCCTAAGTTTAAAAATTTTAAATAAAAGAAAGGGCGTAACATGTTCGAAAGGAATTGACGAGTACACAATGAAAAATAAATGAAATTTGCAATTAGGGATTTGTTTGTTGTTTGTTTTTTGGTCAAGAACACAGTGATCATGCTGCGCCGGGACCTACTGTTTTCCGAGGAATCCGAACCTCTTAAGGCCTAGGGAACCAAACCCCGGACTACAGTGAGCAGTGCGATCTTTATGAGATCTCTGAGTAAGCGTTCTTTTTGCACTGCTGGGAGTCGAACCCGGATTAGCCGCGCAATAGGAGAACGCGTTACCACACTGCGCCACCAAAAGGGCCCAATTAGGATTGATGATCCTAAAGATCAAGGAGGCTCCCTCAGACATGTTTGCTCCAGTTCTATGTACAAGGAAAAGCAGCGGTCATTTCGCGATAAGAAGGTGAGGCGTAAGTACAGTTTTAAAAATGAAAACAAATTAAAATTGCAATGGAAACAAATTAAAATTGCAATGGTAATTTCTCAAACCAACTAGGATTATAACGAACTGTGTGTATACCTCACGTCTTAAAACGCCGCTGTCTGTCACCTGGAAACGTGCAGACGGAAAGATTTACTAGCTCACCACTGAACTCTAAAAACGCACATGTTCATTAAGCTTATAGGTGATGGGCATAAGCCGAACCCTAACCGAAGACGGACTGGGCTGCCGATCAACCGGCCGGTGAGCCGTCATGGGCTATATGACTCTCGCCATCCGATAATCCAAGGTATGTGCCGAGTGAGAGGATCAAGTCCGCCCCTAACCCTGTGTCTTCGCAGCGGTAATACGTTCAGCTCACCTCCCGTTAATCTGGGTTCTATTTTAGTTGGGTGGACGTATTTTTGTGGCGTAAGATCAGGAAGGGTCATTCTGGGCCAAGCAAAGTGAGGCCATGCACCCCATCGGCGCCGACAGAATGAAAATTTTGAGGGACAATATACCTTTAAAAGGCATTTTGTTTGAAATTGGGATATGGAACCCTAATGCCAACATTGGGAGGACGGGTCCCCTATTTCAACTGTCTAACGGCGCCCGTGTCCATACACATGAGGTTCTAATTCCCCTTGTCCTTAAAATATTGCCATTTTTCAGATAAATATACGAGGGCGAATCAGAAAGTCTTTGCTCCTATTTTTTATTAGCCAAAATAAGGTACATACAGGTAATTACAAATATACGTACTATTCTACGTACCTTACACTATTTTTCCACATAGTCCCCACACCGGTTCAGACATTTGTCCCATCGCAGCACTAAATTTGAGATGCCCCTGTGGTAGAATTCGTCCGGCTGACTGTGGAACCACCGTCGGACTGCTGTCTTGGCTTCATCGTTGCACGTGAATCGCTGTCCTGCCAGGAACTTCTTCAGCGGACCGAAAACGTGGAAATCACTAGGGGCGAGGTCCGGACTGTATGGTGGGTGGTCCAGACTCTCCCAGTGAAATGACCGGAGCTTGTCGGCGGTTCTGATTGCATACAGTCCGGACCTCGCCCCCTAGTGATTTCCACGTTTTCGGTCCGCTAAAGATGTTCCTGCGATTCACGTGCAACGATGAAGCCAATACAGCAGTCCGATGGTGGTTGCACAGTCAGCCAGACGAATTCTACCACAGGAGCACCTCAAATTTAGTACTGCGATGTGACAAATGTCTGAACCGGTGTGGGGACTATGTGGAAAAATAGTGTAACGTACGTATAGTTGTAATTACCTGTAGGTACCTTATTTTGGTTAATAAAAAATAGGGGCAAAGACTTTCTGATTCGCCCTCATATATATTCAGTCCCAGGGGCGGATCCATAAAATATTTTGGGGAGGCGAACAAAACCAATATAGAGACCTAAGAAAAAACGGCAATAAAGGTGGATCCAAGTTCCCCCCCCCCACCACGTCTTGGATCCGTCTTTGTCCAGTTCTAATATTGCTGGCACAGTAGTGCGGCCCACAAGCCAACAGGAATAAAAAAAATTGGCCCTTGGATTGAAAAAGGTTGAATACCCCTGTAGTGAGATTTATAAAAGTGTTGCTCCCGACGGTGATCAGAGACCTAACTCCCTTCTTCTTGGAGCATCTTTCTCAGAACTAAATTAAAAAGCAAGAAAAGGTGTCAAAATAATTGTTGTTGTTCCCTTTCGAGTTCGGACGCCGAAGTAATTCATTCTGCGGATGAATGCATACAAAAATTCCCATAATAATGCCAGCGTTTCCATAAACACTTCGTTTATGTTCGTTGAAAATCCTTTTTCTCCCCCTCACCTCCTCTATTCTCATATGTACTCCTGGCATTTACGCAACACTTAAATACAAATCAAAAATGAATAATGAATGCTTTCCAGTAATGGAGTTGGAATTTTGAGGCTTTTTATTCAAAAAACAGAAAACGAGCCAGAGAAGGATTTTTTTTATTATGCTTTCGATTGTAGTTGGGAATGGTGAATCACCGAAGGCGGCTCTGTTTACCCAGAGTCCGAGAAGAATGGAACGAAGCAGAGAAAGTTTAGTTTGTTGTTTTAGAACCATAACTGTCTGCCGAAATTTTGCCCTGCAACACAGTTGCTGGAGAAGAAGAAGAAGAACTGTGTGTTTTCGACGTTGAATCTTGTTTTGAGAGCATTATGCAGACTTCAACAGGAAGGAAGTTGCAACAATTAAAAGTTACAGGAGTTGCTAAGTTGACAAACATTAATCGCCATATTTTATCTGGGAAAGGATGGCAAACCATATGATAGGAACGAAAAGGGTGAGTTTAAAACTGTTATGAATATCAAACGAAAAGTGGAACAAATAATTGGCTATAATGGTGAGAATGCTGGAAATTATAAGAGAAGTCTTTAATATTGAGAGCTTCTTTCTTTCTTTTGTAAGCGTTGGGATTTAAAGAATATGCATATTTGGACTGTTAATGAAAATTAGTATAAATAAAGAAATTATGGAACCGAAAATTATCTACTATATTTTCAGTTTTAAATTTATTGTTTATAAACTTGTTTATGATTATAAATTTGTTTATGTCTACAGATTTGTTTATAAATTTGTTTATGT
>QLNU02015359.1:6158724-6193102 GCA_006491805.2 Dysdera silvatica | reverse complement strand
AATCCGAAACTCTGGACTTACTATTTTCCGAGGAATCCGAAACTTTGAAGCTACTATTTTCCGAGGAATCCTAACTTCTTAAAGCCTAGGGAACCAAACCCCGGATTACAGTGCGCAATGTGATCTTTACGTAATCTCTGAGTAAGCGTTCTTTGCGCCGTCTGGAGTAGAACCCGTGTTAACATCGCACTAGGCGAACGCGTTACCACATTTAGCCACCGCAGGACCGTCTGTGCAAAAATTACCTTTCAATGTGCGACGTGAAATTTCCAAAGTGAAAATATATATTTTATTCAAGACATGCATAAATAGTTTCCGTAGTTTCATTTTCAAATGGCAAAGCAGTTTTTTACTGCATAACTCAGAGAAAAAGGTCTGTCAAAAAAATTAATCATTTACATTGGCGTTCAGTGTAGTCATAATTCATGGACAATTTGTGTCAATTATCCCCAGATGATTGTAATCAGGTGGAAGTATAAAATGCCTTAAATGCTGCTATGTCTGTGGGTTAGTATTAGACGCTGAAAGATTATCAATTGACTTTTATTATAGAATTGGAACGAAAGTACACCTATCGTTGGTGTTGCCATTAACAGAAAATAAAACTAATAATACTTTGAAATAAGCATTGCTGGCATAAAAATGATAAATGAAAGAAGTCAGATAAAGCAATAACGCAAAGAAACAATTAACAGTATACTCGTATATACATCTAACAATGCGAAGGTACTACAAATACATTTTTGACATTTCAGAAATAATTTCGAAACTTTTTCAATAAATTTCCATCACCACAAACTATTCACAAATTTGTCTATTGCACAACGTAATCTCTTGCTTCCTTGCATGAGAGTTTGTAATTAAAAATTTTCATTTTCTTTCTTTCTTTTTCACGTTATTGGTAAGTACTTTGCTTAATTACGCTATTATAGCAATTACAACGTTCAAGACAATTGAAAAAACGTTATTTTAAGGAAATTAAAACGTTTCAAAATGGCGGTAACGAATTTTAGTTTTTATATTTTAAATGATGAAAATGTAAGATCAAAGCACTTTTACAACTTCCCAAGAGATTCGAGTAGATACGGTGGATGAAATACTGAAGCAACACAGCCATTTTGGGAATTTTTCCAAAATTAAAAATACTCTCGAAACAAGGGAATAAAACATCCATCGAGAGTGTCTGCTTTTGTAATTTGGTCTTACGGTCACTGCCCCATGTTCCTTAAAATTTACGTAAGATGAATTATGAAACTGGAGATAATTCTGAAAAGGATGGCTATTGAAGCGAACGGAATCGTTGTCATAACAAAAGTATGGAAGTGTGTTATTCTTTCAGGTTGATAGCCCACTTATGGTATGGCGGAAACTTGCGTGTGCTTTCTTACCACATATATTATAATCAGCGTGTTGTTCTGTTGAGTGCTCAGTACTTTCTAGATATTTTTATTCCTTCCTAGTGTGGCATTTATTACTGTGGGGCATTCGCGTTTTTATTCAAGTAATTTAAAATGTGTGGAGTGCCATACAAATTACAGTCGTCCCCAATTAATTGGGCCACGAATAACTGAATATCCAATTCTATATAAAATCTGTAAGAACAAAAATTTTTCTCATAGGATTAACGTTAAATTTCCCCTCTTTAACGAATAATATTTACGGCCAATCCTCGGATGATATAGTACTGTTCGTTCACGAAATGAAGTCCGACGAAACAGTTAGAAATAACGGGAGGTGACGTTACAAACGGCCTATCCCATTACAGCAGAGGAGGAGGACTCCAATTTCAGAACTTGATTTTGGCGCCGACAAACGTTCACCAAAAAGCCAATTCTGAAATCGTAGTCCTCCTCTGCTGTAATGAACTTGCCCGTTTGTGACGTCACCTCCTGTTATTTCTAACTGTTTCATCGGACTTCTTTTCGTGAACGAACAGTAAAGACCCTTAGCGTGAAAAATAATTCTCAAGCAAGTTAACAAGTTCGTTTCTGAGCAAAATTTGTCTTCGCAAACTTGCTCTCTCCACCAGTAGCTGTATAAAGAATTTCCAAGGTTAAATAATCTTACCCCCAGTTCTTGGTCGCCAGCGACCAGATCGTCGCGTCGTTTTATCATGTGGATATTAAGTTCATACTGTACGCTAAAGGTTGTAGAGGCCCCGTGGTGGTTACGCTATTAACGCCCAAATGTGCCGAATAAAGAACATTTAGCGACTAACTGCATATCGTCGTCCGGGGGTATGTTCCCTAGACGGTACAGATTCTGCGAAATGTAGCTCCCGGTGCAGCATGACCCTTGTTGTCCTTGCGCCTGAAAACTTATATAAGCATAAACGTTTTAGAGACCATAAAAACATGTAATGTGAGGCACGCGTGTAAATCAAATCTGCAGTGACATGCTAGAGTTCGCTTTCTTCTTTAAAAAATACAATAGGCACGTATAGCAGGGTTGCCAACCAGTCAACCTAAAGAAACTGGAATTATCAGTGAATTTGATATCATCCCTAAAAGTCAGGAGGAAGTCGGGAAAAACCAAGATATTTTGGTCAAACATGGATAAGTCATGAAAATTTTTCTTAACCTCCGTTTTAAATAGTTAGATCTTTCGTAACCGTGAAGCCATTTATCCCGCAACCGAAGTTCATTTTAAAGCTATTAGTGACTGGTCAGGGAATTTTTACAGAAAAAGTCAGAAAAACATGGAAAAGTTAGTAGAAAATTGGGAAAAACAAGATCTTTTGGTCAAACATGGGTAAGTCAGGAAAAACCTTCTTAACCTCGGTTTTAAATAGCTAGATCTCTCATAACCGTGAAGCCATTCATCCCTCAACCGAAGTTTTAAAGTTGTTAATGATTGGCCAAGGAATTTTTATAGAAAAAGTCAGAAAAAACATGAAAAGGTCAGGAGAGTGTCGAGAAAGTACGAGATTTTTTGGGCAAACCTGGAGAAGTTAGAAAAAACATTCTTAATTTCCATTTTGAATAGCTAAGTCTCTCATAAACGTGAAGCCATTTTCTCCCGCAACCGAAGTTTATTTAAAAGCTGCTTGTGATTGGTCAAGGAATATTTACAGGAAAAGTCAGGGAATTTGGTATTACCCCTAAAGGTCAGGTTAAAGTCGGGGAAAAACGATATTTTTTGGTCAAACCTTGATAAGTTAGAAAAAACCTTCTTAACCTCCGGTTTAAATAGCTAGATCTCTTATAACCGTGAAGCCATTTTTTCTGCAAACGAAGTTCATTTAAAAGTTGCTTTTGATAGGTCAGGGAAATTTTTACAGAAAAATCAAGAAAACACCTGGAAAAGTCAGGGAGCTTTTTTCTCCAATATGACTGGGAATCCTGGGAATTATTATTATTAATATTATTATTTGTGCATGGCCTTATTCTTTCAATACTATTTCATGTCCGCTACTTGCGTGCTAAAGTACTTAAGTCTTATACAGTGTATATGTAGTTTATATATTTGTGCAGGTATTTGTTTCTTCTGATACTCAAATGCCCTGCTTAAACAATATTTGCTGGAACACTCAATATGCATTTAGGTAGGAGCGATTGGATATGTAAAAAAAAAGGGTACTAACTATAAATTACTCAAAAGGAAAAGAACGATTTCTCGGCTCCTGATGAGAACCGAACCCACAAAGTTTTGATAATCAGTCAAGTGTTAATACCCATTAAGCAACAGGACTCGAACTCTCTTCTGTGAGTGAATATAAAATGTCACCACGGACAAATTTTCAATTAATATTAATGCGAATCTCGCCCATCGGACTCTTAGCTTCTTTGAACAGTCCCATTGGTTTAAAAAGAAGGCCAAGCACTGCCTCATTAATTGCAAATCTGTTCAATATTTAGCTTCATATTGGCTCCAAAGAGAATTTGTTCCACGGTTGCGGATCAATGGGAAAGAGTACTTGAGTTCTGATCAAGCGGTCGAGTCGTCGAGTAATCCTTCCCTTCTTTACGAGTATATTATCACCTAATATTAACGCATCATCGGCTACGATAAGAAAAGTATTTATTTGACTTTACTGAGGGCAGTGATGATTTCACGATGGTTTCCACAGCGTATTTTAAATTATAAAGGAAGTCGGGTAAAGAACTGCGTAACGAAGTAACAGTTTCAAAACTTAAAATATTGACGTTTTATTTCGTTTTTTGTGAACTTTCTTCAGAATATATATATATTCTGAAGGAAGTTCACAAAAAAGTTCACATTTGGAGAGACCTTCATCCAGCAGTGGATAGATAATGGTTGAATATGATGATGATGATGATGATATATACATATATATATATATATATATATATAGTAAATGAAATTATATGTGTATATTTCATGGAAAATAAAATAAAAGTTATCGTTATTATTAAGTTTGCTCGTTCGAATATGATAGCCTACCGATATTAACGTAATTCAAAAATATGTATTTTGGGAAAAGCCCTAAAGGATCTCGTTTTTCGAACAGCGGCAATAATACAGAATATCAGTAAAACCAAATCCGAGAACAACATTTCCTTGGTTCCTCCTGCAAATATGAAGCTCTAAATAATGACACTGAACAAAACATTATGACATTTTGACACTCAACATGAGACACACACATTATGACATTATGACATTTTGAAACCCGCACATAAGCTCTAGTTGACCGTTTACTATGACATAGGAGCATGTGAGAAGTTTTAAGTTGTGAGTCAAAATACTTTTTTGCAATATTTTAATTCAAATAAAAATGAACGTAATTTAAAAATTGCCTTGAAACTTCTTGGCATTACGAAGGATATAATCATACCTGCCCGTATCGAGGGGTGCCTTAGAAGAGGGAATCTTAGGGACCCGTCCCCCCGAAACTAGACTTCTAATTGGACATGTCCACGGCCTAGCATGCTCTGATTATATCGATACATGCTGAAAATTTTTTGAAACCCTTCGAAATTCAATTCTAACTACGATCTACTAATCATAAAATGATTTCTAGAGAAAAGACAGAAAATAGTGATTACATAACTACTTGCGCAAAAGTTTAATTAATAGTGGAATACCGTCACATTTTGAAAACTGTAGCTACTCATTTTCAAGTCCGTTTTGGAATTTCTTTTAGTTTTCACATGAATTTGAGCAGAAAATTTCTCAACTCACCTGTTGAAGAAATTTCTCACAGACGTTTAAAAAGAATCGTTGGGTTGATTCTAAATTAACAAGTATAAAAATGATTTCGTACTTGTAGAAAACCTCTGTCACTCTGTGATTATTTATTAAATAAAAATATATAACTCTTCTTATAAATTCCTTTTCACATATAATTAGAAGTTATGTCATCCATACGGCGCAAAGCCAAGCCGGGATGTAGAACTGCTCACGAGTCCTACTTTTCACCCTATCGCTTAAAACATGTGGCTGTGCATCTGGCTTTGCTTCTTTTGCTGGTTTCGGCCATACATGAGTTACAAGCGTAACTATTCACATCATTCTTATGCACTTTTAAGTTTCTGGATGAATCCAATAATGTTGGACATGTTCTTGTTAGTTTGCACATCTGACGCAAGAGCATTTGCGTCATCATTGTAAATATTCATCCTTTGCCATGTTCAACGACTTGCTGACAACGAAAATAAAAGTACTTGCCTGACTATGTGTGTCGATTCCTTACGTTATAATTTCTTGTAGTCAGATGCACATAGTTCGTAGCGGCTGTGGGAGTTGTAATTTGGTAGTCGTAGTATCACAGTCCGTCACTTTAAGTCAATGCTACTTACCAGCTTAAACTACATAATTACTCTCACCAAATTGGTGACAAAGTACGATCTTCCCCTGCACTTGAGTATTTTAGCTATTTACGCGCGTTAACGTATTTCCGTGCTATTCTCTGGTGCTATCGTTTAAAAATATAGGACCTGGAAAGGAGAGACAGAGAGCGAGGGGCCTCAAATCTCGAACACAAACAGAGCCAGAAAATTGCTTAATCCGCCACTACAGATACGTACCTAATTACTACTTCGAAAAGAAATCTTTGACAGATGTTGATTTCGATTTCTCTTGGGAATTGGCATTTAGCATTTCTTTTCCGATTTCTTAAAATGCATCGACAAGATCATCATTGAAATCAAATCGCGGTAAATTGTTTTTTCGCACGTTGTAAACGAGCATTCACTTCCATTGAGTTCACTCAATTGGATTTGATTTTCTGCTAACAGTTGATTTTCTAACTGAAATTCTTCGTGTAGCTACAGGTTAATCACAAAACCTTATCGTGGAACTAAACGTTACATCAAGGACAATATGACACTGATCTCAATGGTATCCAGTATGGACCAATAAACGCATTCAGTAAATGGATGTAATTCTTAAATTTTGTTTCGTTAAATCGAAGTTAAACTATATTTTTATCGCAAGATTACATCACAACTCAAGAGCTTAAAGAATAGCGGATTACTCTTAAGGGCTTGTAGAGAATTATTAAATCATCTATAAATGATCAGCTGATTTTTCACTAATCTTATAGCAGAAAACTTAGTATTGTGTGTCATTTTCTTCCGACAGTTTATGAGTAATAAAATTTTCCGAACGAACTTATTAGATATCTCAAGCCTCCTCGTTATCGGTGTCAGATATTTGATCGAAACCACTTTCCAAATTCCCGAGGAAGTCTTTTTTTTTGTCTCGCATTTCGAGAAAGATTTGGAGTGTCAGTTATCATCTTAAATTCTGACTGCTATTTTAGAAAATTAGTTTCTATCTTCTTCCTCATTAAAATTTGACAAAAGACATTTCTAAGGTTGCCAATTGCGAAATTTATTTTTAAAATTTTTGGAGTGTTCTTGCCTTTTGGTTTATAAAAAAAAATCTAAAATTAATATCAGTTAATTTAAAAATGAAGAGTTTAAAACTTTAACACATAGTTAAATGTACATGCACACATATGTACAGTGTGTTTCAAAACTAATGGAATAAACTTTCAGGGGTGATTGAACACACCGAAACAAGCGCTTTTCGTCAAGGAATGCATGGTCACAATAAAGAAATTTCGCAAGTGAAGACACGGTTGCAAGTGAAGTCGCAAGTGAAGAGATTTCGCGCTAGAGGGCTCTTTGAAGTGGGGGTACAAAATCTGCTGTTTTCCGTATAAATGGTCATCTGCCACTCAGAGTGAAACAGTACAGAAATGTGGTGAAAGTGGAAATGCATTTTTTGAACGGTCTCAATAATGGTAATATCAGGGAAGCGTAAAGGTTTTACATGGAGCGATTTCACAAAAGGCGTGTTTTCAATCACAGAATGTTTTCTCGTTTGCACCGCCAACTGAGCAAAAAGGGATCTTTCGGTGTTGCCGAAGGGCGGGGCCAGGGAAGGGGCGGACGGGGCGATCGCCCACCCATCAGGGTTAAATAGGACAAAACTAAAGACGGTGAAGATGCGTTGTTTGTCACGACTCTAATAAACAAAAGGCGAACAGTGGCGTCCAAAATCTCCAAGCATTGGAGAAATGCGATGTAGATGCTTTTTCACCAATCTACAATCTTCTCGCCCTTCAAACTACGTTTTCAATATGTTCTGCTTTAGCAGAACGTAGTTTTTTATCGTTGGGGCGCCATCAAACTTAGTTTCAAAGTAGGATGACAAAAAAGAGACTTTTAATACGCATCCACACAAATATTCTCATGGATGTAAGTAAAGTGATTGACAAATTTTCAAAGAAAACAAATGGCTTGACTTTCTACTATAAACAATGTTTTTTAAAAGTCTCGTGATATAAAAAATGTAAAAAAGTAAAATAATTACAACCTTTTTGTAGTTTAAATTTAAACTTGTTCTATTAATAACATTGTAAATTATCGTTTAGATTATCGTACGTGTTTCTTTTATTAGCTTATCCTTATACGTCATATTATTTAATTATAATCTACCTTAATCATGTAGTTTAATTAAAGAAAAGCCCAGCTTTAATTCATTATCGTAAATTCAATATTTTGGTGAGCATAAAGGAAGGCTAGTAATATAACAACATTTACCTAAACTATTTAACACAGTCCAAAACTAAAAATTTTCCAGGTGGGGGCCCCCGAAACCGCCCGCCCCCATAAAACCATCCTGGATCCGCCCTTGGTACTGCCATTCACGACACAGATCGTGGCAGACCTGTTAACAGCGGTTACATCAGAAGAGGTTCTACGTCACGTAAAAGGACATCGTGACATCAATCAGTACAAGATTTGTACTCTGTCACAGAAATGTAATTTCCGCGATGGTGTGGCGTGTTTTACGTATCAATCAGTTGTTGACGTTTCGTTTCGTCTTAAATAATGCTTTGCTTTATTTTGAAGTTTAGTGCCTATCCTGTTTTTATATTGTGTAAAACTGCGTGTGTCTGGAGAAATAGAAAGCGCCTTATAGCGCTAATCTCTTTACTTGCAACCATGCTGTCTATGATGAAAAGCGTTTATTTCGATGTGTTTTATCACCTATAAACGTTTGTTCCATTAGATTTCAAACACCCTGTATATACCGTCGGTAAATTTAACCATTATCTACTGGATGAAGATCTCTCCATGTACTCCCCACATATATTATCCCCTTAGCAATCTTTTTCCTTTTATCCTGTTATATATATAATCTAAAAAGCAAGGGTTTCAACCAGTGTGTATTTCAAGTTCCCACCTATGTATCAGAGACATGCAGTCTAACAGTTGGAGCAATACACATGTTACGGGCAACGCAAAGGAGCATGGAGAGGTGCATGCTTGGAATAACTAGGAGAGATCGAAAAAGAAACACTTGGGTGAGAGAGCAAACTAGAGTAGAGGACATCATTGTTAAAGTAAAAGGACTGAAATGGCGATGGGCTGGGCATATTGCAAGAAGAACTGATCAACGATGGACAACAGAAATTCTGAACTGGATTCCAAGAGACCACCGAAGACCTAGAAAACGTCCTCAAACTAGATGGGTGGATGAAATAAGAAAACAGGTTGGGGTGACGTGGAAGCGAATTGCTCAGGATAGACTTGTGTGGAAAGCATTTGGAGAGACCTTCATCCAGCAGTGGATAGATAATGGTTGAATATGATGATATATATATATATATATAACTCCTTTTAACGGGTATTCGTCAACCATTTTTGCAAACAGATAAAGTTCTTGGCAACAAAAATTTCACAATAATATCCTCCATCTTTTAAAGAGAAATTTCTACGTCTGATCAGTGCCTTCTAATAGGGGTTTTAATAGCATTATAATTCTAAAAATATATAAAATTGAAATGTATATTATTTGTTTAGGGCACTAATATTAATATGGAGGAAATTTTATATTAAATATAATTTTTTATGTTAAGGTATTATTACCCTCCGCAGGGATAACACAATTTCCAAATGTGGTCAACACAAGAAAGCCTCCGCCGTCTCTTTTTCTCCAAAATTACACAAGCTCTAGTTTGAGCTGTAATTAATACGTGGGTGGCAAAAATTATAGTATAATAAATTCCCCCACGAAAACTCACAAAAATCTCGCCCCGGAGGCTTTCTTGTGTTGACCATATTTGGCAATTGTGTTATCCCTGCGGAGGGTAATAATACCTTAACACCTTTACATACGGAGAAAGAGAGCGTTGTTTCCTGTCCTCATTCGTCTAGCGGTCCAAGACACTCCGGGCTAAACGGAGGGACCCTGGTTCGAATCCAGGATGGGGAAAGCGTCTCTTTTTCTCCAAAATTACATAAGCTCTAGTTTGAGCTAATTAATACGTGGGTGGCAAAAATTATTGTATATATATAATTTTTTAGCCCACTTTACAAATTAAAATTTTGGCATGTTCAATCAAGGCATACACATTCGAAAAATCTAATTTTTAGCAACTGGCCCTTGTGTTTGATATAATTTACCCATGGAAATTTTAATGCAGATAAAGGAAGCATACATATCTGGATTATACACAATATATTATTGAAATAATTGCTTAGTACAATTTCAATTTTCTTGGATATGTATTATAGTTTTACAATTCTATTTCCCTCCACACATGCGCCCTAAATCTCATAGTTGTAATCCTTAGTAGATTATTTATGAAATAATTCTGAAACCCGCATTAAGTAATGTACTAATAACTTAACATTAAGTAATAATCAAATGACAAAACGCATTGGCTTAAGCAGAGAGTTCATAATGGGGGGTTTTATGCTTTATATGGGGGTTACAGAGCTAAAACTTATATATATTCCCATGACAAATATGCAAAAATGCATTGAGTGGGGGGGTTACAACACCCACAAACACCTCCTGCGTACGCCAGTAACACAATGACCAGTTTTAGAACTGTTCATATAGTATTCACTGCCATTAAATGAACAGTACAGATTCTATATAAGACCTAGCACTTACCTTGAACTATTGGTCCACATGATTTAAAGGTATTTAATTAAACTAAAGCTTAGTTAATTAAAAATGTATCTAATAATAGGAAAATGCGGACTTGAAACGCTGTAGTTCTTAAAGCAGTGAAGGGCCATTGTCAACATTTTCATGCTCAGCAACCGCAGAAATCGATATTAATTCCTTTTTGATGAGTTTGATGTGGCTGGCATGAGGGCCATTAGGACACAGTAGTTAGAGGTTAAGATAAATGCATTGTGAGAATACGGAGATGAATATCTATGTTGAGGGACATTAACCTCTTTTTGGAAGGCCATGTTAACGGATCCATACCAACCTCCCTTACATATTAAAGGCAACTTAAAGAAATCATTAATTATTCATTTTCGTGTGCCTGGTACTTTTCTGTTTCAGCAAATTCTGAATACGTATTACAGCGATCTTTGATGTCAGTGGTACATTGAATTTAACGACCTTAACGCCGCACGAGCAGATAAAATGAATTTTTCAAGATACGTCAGCAAAAACAAAGAAGACCGAGTTTTTCGTCCCCAAACTGAGTTAATTTAAATCAAGGTACTTTAAAATGACTTCTGGCGAAGTTTTCTAAATTTGTTTCATATCACTAACTTTAGCTGATAATTTTGTTGAACATTAAATTAATTCAATATTGGTTTAATTATTCGTAAATATTCTATAAGAATTAATTCAAACTACATTGTGTTTTTTTTTATCATACCTTGCCTATAAGTAGTAATCGGACACATTTATCCATTAAATATTATGACATACAGATTTTTATGCATATTCGCTGCCATCTTTACCGATAAAACGAAAAAAGATTACAATATATATATATAAGGTTTTCCTCGCCCATTCTTGGCGGAAACAGGCTTTGGGAAGGGCAGAGAGCCATGTTCCCAAGCCTCTTTTTACATCACTTCTTAATGTGCCATGTCTAGAAACTTCCTGACAATGTGACACGTGTTTAGGATTGTGGCTTTTTGTATTTCAATGTAGGTGTTTGGGTCAATGTTGAGTATCTCCAAATTCGTCGCAAGCGTTTTTGGTACTATCCCTGTTGCTGAGATGACTAACGGGATGATGAGGATCTTTTCCATACCCCATATATCTCGTACTTCATGTCTGAGATCTTGGTACTTGGTGATTTTCGTTGTGTAGGTTGTCTGTATGTTATTGGTGTTGGGTACTGCTATGTCGATTAAGTACGTGGTCTTATTCGATTTATCGACGAGGGTTATGTCAGGACGGTTATGTGGGACTGTCTTGTCTGTTATGATTGCTCTATCCCAGTAAAGCTTGTGTGTTTCGTTCTCATGCACGGTCTCTGGCTCATATTTGTAGTACGGGCATTTTTCTGTCAGAAAGCCAGCATTCGCTGCCAATTTCTGGTGGACTATTTTCGCTACTTGATCGTGTCTATGTTTGTAGTCTGACTGCGCAAGGATCTTGCATCCTGCCATCACGTGTTGGATTGTCTCCGATTTGTCGCTTTCTATAAGTCGCTTTCTATAAGTAAAATTATTTTGTGTATTTTTCAATGTTTTTCATTGTTCTCCATGTTTCAACTTAAAGTGTTTTTAATATATATTTATATATAATATTTTGAATTTAAATACAAATTTAGTTTAAATTTCCTTACCATTATCTAAATAAATTATGAAGATAATAACATTAATCCTAATTTACATAGATAATCATGTTTTAATGACCAGATTTTGCCTATAGTCCTTCTACTAATCCTCCTTTAATACGCTGATCCTGTTCGAAGTTTTGAAGTTGGAAAAGCGTTTGTATAGCTCCAAATGAAATGAAACTTTCATTACCATTAGGGGTTTTGGTTTTTATTTTATTTCCATAATACAAGTATCTTCCAATTTGTGTGACATGTACATTATGTAGTAATATTCTTCAGTGTCGTTAAATGTATAATGAAGTAGATGTTTCCATTAGAATTTGCAATATAGATGGGAGAAATATTTAAACTATATTATTAATATGTGAAATATAAAAAGGGACTTTATAACATTAAAATATTTAGAAACTGACAATTATATGTTACGTTTTTTATCCTAAAACACTGTATTTTCTTTAATTTTCCATCATTTTCATTTTATATAATTATCTGAAGCATGAAAACGGCAAAAAGAACCGAGATGATCGAAAAAAAATCATAAACAAATATGTACGAGTATTATAAGAATCATCATTCAATGTGGGTTTCTATATATAAAAATCTTAGCTTTTCAAAGTGGGTCATATATTTTTGTTATATAGGTTCACGCAGACTTTATTAATGCACTTTATAAAATAATATTCCTACAGACAAGCACGAATTATAAAACTCGTAACTCGTGCATTCTAAATGGAAATAAAAGCATTTATATATCCCTTTCAAATGCAATCATTCGCCAAGAAAAACATAATACCTGTTGAGTGAGAAAAACTATAATAAGGGAAAACACGGGCTTTGATAGCTGGTAATCTGATCTCATTTCTTCAGTACGTGAGACTACGAGTTCGACTGCGGGATTGTAAATTTCTTTTTTTTTTTTTTAAAGGCATTTTTTTATGTCCCTACTAAATAGAATCATTGGGTAAAACAAAACAGCAGGACACGTATTATCTTTAACAGATTTAAATGAACAAGTTACTTAATAATATTCGTTTCTTATTTACTTCTGACGACTATGGGTAACATTTACACACAAACATACATATTTTTAAACAATTTTTGATTTTAATACATATATACACATGTGTGATTACCTTATGACGTAGGTAGAAAGTAAATACCGATAACGTATAGCAATCTTACGATCTTTTGGAGATTTTGTCAGCTAGTTGTCTGTTATTGTAAGATATTATTACCCTTTACAGGGATAACACAATTGCCAAATAATGATCAAAACCTAAATCCACCGGTGTGACTTTTTTTTTGAGTTCGTGGGGGAATTTATTATACTTGATAATTTTCGACTCCCACGTAGAAGCTCAAACTAAAGTTTTTTTGTTTAGGAGAAGGAGAGACGCCATCTCCATCCTGGAGTGGAACCTGACTTTATTTAATGATATTCGCTAGCGTTTATATCATCTTCAAGTAATTTTTTCTTTAATATTTTTTAAATAATTTCATGTTGTTTAAATTCTTCATTTCGATTGCAAGTAATTCTACATTTTAAACCCTTTATAATTATTAATGTTTCTTCCTAATTGTGTTGTTATTTTGGGTAAATTATATATTCATTGTATTTTTTATTTCTATTTTTTTCTATTTCTCTCGGTTTTGTTGTTATTATTATAGTGTGTTTATTTTCCGTTATGCCCTCGAACGCCTTATTAAATACACATCAGCTGTGGATTTTATGTATCAATAAAATGTTGCTTTTCGTTGCAAATGTTTTCAAATGCAATTGGTTATTTCTATTTATTAATCTTATTGCCTTTTTTGCATATAATTTTGTAGTTGTATATTAAATTATGCTAAATTACCCTGTGTATCGTTGCTATAGAAACATGACCACGTATCAATGAGTAATGTAATTCAATTTTCTTTGTAAGTCATCTCAAAAACGCGTTAATATTCTAACCCCTTTATACATTATTTTTATTTCTTTCATTTATACGTATATTCCAATTTAATTTACTAATTAGAGTTGTTTCCAGAGAGGCTGTTTTTTCAACAACCTCTATTTTTATTCCTTCGATATCTATCTTTATATTTCTTACATCAATATCAACTTTTTTTACTTTTATTCATAAATAGAATTATTTTGGTTTTATTTACGTTTACTTTCATCTAGTTTATAATTAAACTTTTTTTTTTACTTTAAGTTTTCTTTTTTAGTTATTTTTAATGCACCGTTTAATTTTTTTGTTTCTTATTAAGCTGAATAATTCGCATTTCAAAGATCTTCGGCAACGAATGGGTTTTTCTTTATTATATTGGGGTTCATGTTTGATGCCGTAATCACTTACTTTTCTTTAAAAATATTCTATCGTCCTATTGAATTTAGTCATTTTTCAAATTTCAATATTATTATTAATCTTTATCCGTCAAAATAAAGAAAGCAGATTTAATATTAACTGAGAAAATAAATGGAGTAATGGGTTGAGAAATATAATAATTATAGCAGTTTGATGACCTTCAACGATGACACTGTTTTTTTTTTCATAATACGTAATACGGGATCTCGAGTTTGTAAACGGGTGTTGTCCGATTTGCATATGTGCCAGTTGCGTGCACCATAAATTATGAATAATTTTGTGAGACTTGCATACAAGTGAGGTGAAACTTTCTGACGTATTACGACTTGAGTGTAGAAAATAATTCTGAGTTAAGAGAGCTAAGATTTTATTTTTAATCGATTAATGGATATCATATCATTGACCAAACTAAAGTTATACGCATGTATGTGCACATTAAATTGTGCCAAAAATTGTGCAAAAACATATTTAAATTGTAAAAAAAAATAGCTGATAAAATTTTTATTGAGAAAGGCAATTCCGCATGGTAAATATCATAAAGTAATTTAAACCCAAACTAAATAAACATTCATTAATAAGTGGAGGGGAGACAATAATTAATTTGATTGGAGGATGAGTGAGTTATATCAAAAATTAAATTTACTAGGTCTGGAGCAGTTTACAATGAATATATTTTCTCCAGAACCCTTTCATATTGATGAAGAGATTGTCTATTTATTGGTGTATTGGTTATTTTTGGTACCCTGTGACTAAATTTGTATTAATAAGGATCGATATAAAAATTGTGTCAATATGCGAACTGTACAACTTAGAAAATACATAAGGTTATTATTATTAAGGGCAGAGCCCTAGTCGTGGGAAAAGTGAGAGATGAGCCTCACTAGAACTATAACCTATATACTATACTAACTATAACCTATAACTAGATACTAACTATAACCTATAACTAGATACTAACTATAACCTATAACTAGATACTAACTATAACCTATAACTAGATACTAACTATATACTAACTATAGCCTATAACTATATACTAACTATAACCTATAACTAAATACTAACTATAGCCTATAACTATATACTAACTATAACCTATAACTAAATACTAACTATATACTAACTATATACTAACTATAACCTATAACTATATACTTATATACTAACTATAACATATAACTATATACTTATATACTAACTATAACATATAACTATATACTTATATACTAACTATAACCTATAACTATATACTTATATACTAACTATAACCTATAACTATATACTAACTATAACCTAAAACTATATACTAACTATAACCTAAAACTATATACTAACTATAACCTAAAACTATATACTAAATATAACCTGTAATTATATACTAACTATAACCTATAACTATATACTAACTACAACCTATAAACTATATATAAAATTTTGTTTTAAATATTTTGTTTTTTATAAAATTGTACATGACAATGAAAATTGTTCTTTGACGTTAAAAATATATTCAGAAGATATTTCTACGGTAGGTCTTGTGCTCATTATGCTTTTTGCAGTAGTTCGAGTCTTCATCTACTCTCTAATAAGGATAAGGAAAACTATAAATTTTAGCAAACGTCTGTAAGTGTTTCATGCAAAATTTACGTCGAGAAATTTATTTATTAATGACAAAGGCAAGAAAAGGAGAAAACTCCTATTAGGAAGGGTCAAACAATATTAGGAAGAGGGATTACTATTGGGATTCCACAATACTTTTTAAAACACCTAATTCATAAGTGAGGTTATAAGCTCAGTTGGGGGGTTACAGAGCTACAATTCACATATTCCTATGTTAAATATACAAAAATTCATTGCAGTGGGGAACCACAACCTCCGTCAACACCCCCCTGCGTACGCCAGTGTTGATAACATATTTTCACTTCTGTGTCCTCTTACTTTGTTGAACCAGCGTTAATATGCTGTAGCTAAACGGCGAGTTTTCATATCCTGCATTCGATGACACTACCAGTTTTTTTACAATCCTTTCTTTGGCGGCACTAATTAGATTTGGTTAGACTTTTTGCGCACATATGTAAATTAATCAATTAAATTATACGCTTATTAATATTTTTTCGTTTACATATATACTTATGATAAAGTCTCTTTGATGAATAAAGAAAACTGATGAACGATAAATATCGAACAATTTAATTAATACGTTTTTGTTTTATTTTTATTGTATAATAATCTTCAAATGAACACCTTTAAACTACAAAAGCTCAAAAGAAGATTCAGCGCTATAATACACCCCATGCACCGATAAAATTAGACCAGGGGTTGACAACTGTTCACACGCGGGCACATTTGGATGGGACGCCTAATAATTTTAAAGCAAAACTGGTTGTGAAGGATCCTCTAACACGATTAACTATTAATTTCTTTCTTCTTAAATTACTAATTGCTTATCTATATTTTCTTACATCACTAATTATTTTGTATCTCTTTAAATTACGTATTTTAATCTGTATCTTCTTAAATTGCTAATTATTAATTTGTATCTTCTTAAATTACTCATTATCAATTTTTATTCTCTTAATTTTCATTAATAATTAGGTAGTAAGCTAAACTTTCACAGTTTGGATGAATGAATACTGGCACGTGGAAAGAGAATGCCGTATTATTTTGGCAAATACCTTTTGAAAGTTGCCGACCCGTGAATTCGACAATGTTGCTTTCTTGAATTAAAATTTAGCTAATTAAGCTTTCCAACATGAAACGTTTCCCCCATCTCTGATTTTTACAATTTAAAGATAGCGGAAAATAAGTAAGATATTATATTTCAATGCATGCATTTTTTACGAGAGGGGGAAAAACAATAAAACAATGAAGAAAATGTGCTAATAGTTAAAAAGTACAATATTTTATTTTTACTATTAAAGAATTAATTTTTTATAGAAAAATTGGAATAAAATTATGTGAAGACTTCATTCATCATTATTCTTTTCTAGACCGAACTCGTAATATTAGCCCTATAAAACTATTGAAACAGAAAGTTTTTGTAGCCAATGTTATACAATATTGACTTGAGGCTGAAATATTTGTGAATATTTTGGCGTTAATGAGCTGGGCATCGTAAATTATAATTGGCAATTTCCGAAGTCGTGAGCGTATGACTGAACTTAAAGCTACAAATTTCGCTACAGAGCGAAAACCGAGGTTAGAAAAACCTGTTGAAAAAAGCAAATTTGATCTGTTTGCTACGAGGTTAACGAATTAACGTTTTTTGTATTTTCTTAATAATCACGTTTCTTTGAAGTTTTCTCATCGAGTACATTGAATTAAAATGCTTGAAATTGGGCTTGAACAAATGTTTGCTCTTTCTGTTATAGTCTGGGCAAACTTAAATTAATGAACTTTTTTAGAAACCAAATTAGTTTTTCCGTTGCTTAAACAACAGAATCGCGGATGACAACATTACTAATGAAATTACCCCGCTGATTTGCATTGTATTCGGAAGTAATACACTCCGAAAGAAAGTAATTATTTATTGATTGATTCGAGAGAAAATTAGTAAATAAAGCCACACAATAGAAGGATGGAAGTTCGATAAAGCTAATGAATGTGTCGCTGTACCTTGAATGCAAATCTTTGTTTTCTTAAGAATAAATAGCATAGGGCGTACAGAAGAAACTTTATAGTGATTGTATACACTCCAATTTGCAAAGGAACAAACTAATGGGTGGAGCATTGAAGTTAAGACTTCAAAGAAGTGGAGGGTGACTCTATTTTCAAACCTCATTAAAAGAAAGAAAAGCTCATATCTTTTTGGAATATTGCTGGTTTATTAAATATGGTTCCATCACATCGAATTCGATGCTGTAAGTAATACTGAATAGAGATTTGACAGAATACAGCTGCAAGATGCAACATCAAGACTTGAAAAGTTTATTAACTTTTAACTGCTCAAATTAGGTGTTTGTTTACTATTGCTGATCATTCGCCATGTTCACATACAGTAATTTGTTTCATTAACAGCGTTGTCACCAGTGTCTTTTTCTGTTTAAAGTCGTTTTTTCTATGTCCCTTGAAAGCCGCTGATGAAATGATCATTTTAAATGGTTTCCTAGCCATGGATCTTTCTACATTTATCATTATGCTAATATCTATTACAAATTAGTCTCCACAAAATTTTAAAGAACTAAACATTTTAATTAATAGTAAACGCAATTAATGACAATGCCATTAATTCAAATCTGTTCCAACTTTAATAAGAAGATGTTGTGGGAGGTTTTTTTTGACACACAAGAGGACCATATATCATTGTACTGTCGAGAAAAGTATAGTGCGTGATATGCATGTGTGCAGCAACAGAAGAAAGTATAGAGTATAATAATATGTAAAATTATATTATGAAAGTAGTAATATGGAAGCGCAATAATTGCGCTTGGGAAATTGATGGCGAAAAGTAATTGGTTTGTGTTTTTCGGAAAAAAATGTGTTTGACTGCGGTAAACCTAAGAGCGCATGGTCAGCATCTTTTCTTATCAAGATCACATATATCAAAAATAAAATTGCAATCCGAATTATCGAGCGACAAAAATTGTTTTCTAGTTTTGTTTCTGCAAGTGCAAAATCGATTAAAAAGATAACTGTTTGAAATCTCTCGAAGTTTCTAAAACGAGGATGGAAAGAGCTTTGTAACCATAAAGTTTGGATAAAGCTCTTTACATTGAATTTACTTAATACTAAGTCATCCAGATCCAACTTTTCAAAACAGCCTTAAAATGTTCAATTATGGTTTCAAAAGTCTATAGCAATCATTACGCGATTAAACTAAGATATTAGGGAAATGGTTGGTTGGAGGGAAATAGTTTTTTTCAATGTAAGTCTATCTACGTTTATTTTAAAGCTCTGCGTTGTTGTAATGATAACGAGTTCGGCTAGCGGTCAGTTATCCCGGATTCGACTCCCGATTATGCAAAAAACAGAAGGTTTACCTGATCACAGGGTTTGTTCCCTAGTCTTTAAGATGTTCGGATTCCTCGGAAAACTGTAGGTTCAGGTGCAACATATTCCTTGCGACCTGAAACTCAAACGATCGTGTTTATTTGATGATAAACTGCTCTCAAAAAGGATACCATTTCAGGGTGCCTGGTGAGAGACGAACCCATGATCTCTTCTTGGTAAGGATTCACGTTAATTTACACTTGAACTGTTTTAATATACATATTTATATCCACTTGCAATAAACAGCAATTGGGACAAGGTGCAATAAACCAAGTAGTTAATTATTGTTATTTATTTTGGAGTGTATCTGTTTGTATAGAACCAGAAATAAATCTTTATCTTTCAAATTACGCTAACAAGCCGTTGTGCTTATATTGATTTAATATGATTAAGTTATTGTGGTTTAGTTCGCTTTTTCAAGCGATTGTCCGTACGACTATCCCCAGGTTTCAAATTTTTTTTCGAATTCAAATGTATTTTCCAGGCATCCAATACGTTCAATATACGGAAAAGTAGAATGAATTCATTAACAATAACAGAAGACAATATGTAAGATATATAAATAACAGATATCAGCAATAACAAGTCTTAAAGTAATAATCGTAAAAAACATGAATAGATGCCGGGAATGCTGATAGGAAAAATGGCAACTGAAGTCCTAAATTTCGAAGAACAAACTAAAGTTTATTCTCCGTTATTTACTATAATAGGATGAACATGCAACCAAACGTAATGCCCGTAAAGGAATGAAGTACAAACAGTATTATCTGTGGTAAGTTTTATTTTTATTTTATGTGTTTGATTTACACTTTTCGCATGAATCCAAACTATCTTGACGCCCTATAGCCTCAAACTCCGAGATACGGACATGCAATAACATTTCGCAAGCGCCAAGGAACCTGCTTTAATCAAAGTAAGATTATTTACATGCCAAGCAAACGCCTTAGCACTAGGCAGCCTTAGGTTAGAAACTCGAAGGTATAGCACACGTTGATATATTTGCCATGACAGCGACGTCTTCGACCATTAACAACGCGATTTGTCTTCATTTATGAATTACCGATGATAAAGAGGTTTTAATGAGCATGAAATAAATTTCGTAGTGCATGTAAAATCTCATTTTGTCGAAATAATACACTGGGTTACGAGGTTTCTCTTTATTTTATGAAAATATTTCCAAGTCTGAAAGAATTCCCAGAACAAGTGCTTTGTTTCTGCATTAAATCCATAATATCCACTTGGATCTCTTGTGAAGTGGCAAAAAAGCCTTTATCTCAGCATTTCATCATCTTGAAGAGCAAACACGGAATTTTTCGAGTGGTTGTTAAATGTTTTGATGAAATTCCCGTAAAATAAAGTTCTTTTTAATTGCTTTGCACTTTGTGATTGCTGTTATTGCTTCATTGAGGAAAACTTTATGTAGAAGCGGTACATAAAGGAAAATTGTATTTCGCAGATATGCACTTTACAACAGGACGAACAAAAACACAGAATATACGATGTCATTAAACAGTGGAATTGCTGGACTAAGATAATCTGTGGGCAAAACGATTGTTGTTGAAGTATTACTGGTTATGTATTATTTAATTTGCTTTCTTGTTAATTCGTTCATACGAAAGACCATTCAATGTAATTCGTCGTGACAACAGAACCTTCCGACTCAACATTAGAGGGAAATAAAGAAACATTCCTATATACAGAATTAAACCTTGCTTTAATTCTAATCTATCTAGTTCGACAACAGGTCTGTCTACAAATACTAAACCGGAACAGAAAATAGTTCCTATTCTTAAGCAATTTTCAAAGTCGCAACATACTGTCAAATCGGCCGTTATCAAAAAAGTTATTTTCGCGCCAACTAACTACATAACCAGATATGGACGAAAAGTTGTTAAACCACTCCAATAAAAATAATTTCCTTCATTTTCACTGAGAGGGGTAGTATCGGGCAAAACCATTGTTGTTAAAATATTACTGGTTATGTAATATTTAATTTGCTTTCTCGTTTGTGACTGCGGGAAATGATGGTTTGATTTAACGTGATTTTACGTGAAAATGAAAAACTTGTTAGAGATTGAAAAAGATCTTGCAAGAGAGCTGTTCCTTAACATTCAATGGATAGTTTTTATTTCTGGTTTATGTTTTAATTTTGCAGTGATTAAATCTTTTTTGTTAATTATATCGTCTGTTTTTTGACCTTCGTAATTCTCGTTACAAGGGGCGAATTACTTGGTAACGTATATTTAACTCGGCCTTTATTCTAAACGCAACCTCAACTAGCCATTTATCTTGGCAATCTTATTGGCTACATATTAGGCTTATCGTAACATAGGACTTGCTACCATAGACCAACAACCACAAACTGTCGAACTGGACGTGATCGTTATTCAACGTTACTAATATGCCGAATCTGAAATTCAATGGCGCTCTCACTAACGTAGACGGAAATAAATTGAACGCACAGCATCCAACAAACTTCGAAATGCACAGAGTTTCGGTAAAACCACCCAATTTTTGAAGACACAAACCGAAATTACGGTTTCTACAATTATTAGAAGCCCAATTCGTACTTGGTGGTATCACTGCGGATCAAACGAAGTTCAACATTACTCTTTCTGGCCTAGATGAAAATGTCCTAGATTTCATAGATGATGTGTTAACGAGCCTTCTAACGACAGACAAATAGGAAGCTTTTAAGTTTGCCTTACTTTTGCGCCTATCGGACTCTGAAGAAATTCGCCTTAAGAAACTTCTCAGTTCATTGGATCTCGGAAACCAACGTCCTTCCGATTTACTTAGAAACATTACAAGTCTTGCTCGTTCTCTTTTTCCTGAAGAATTACTTAAAACCTTGTGGATGCAGAGATTACTCAGTCAAGTTCAAGCTATCCTGTCTGTAAGAAAAGACTGTTTAAGCGGATTAGGGGATTTAGCTGATAAAATTATTGCCGTTTATGACAACAAATTTGCTGAGATTAACTCGCTCGATACCTTTGTTTCTACCTACAAAAACTCATCTTTATTTTCCCGTTTAGCCAATTTGGGAAACGAAATTGAAGATTTAGATCGTCGCGTACGTAACAAATTTTTCAAGAGCACCTCTAGAAGTAGGCAATGATGACGAACTTCTGAATACAAAAAATTGGGATCAAAAATTTCTGTTGGTATCATACTAAGTTTGCTGATAAAGCAACTAGGTGTATATCTTCTTGTAACTGCAATACTAATGAAGCATTGTCGGGAAATGAATAACCGGATCGAAACCTGAGGCAATCGGTTCCGAAGATCATTCCCGACTCTTCTTATTTGAGAAAATATCTAAGACTTCATTTTAGATAAATACCGGTGCTGACCTCTCTATTTATCCTCGTAGTCGATTTAAAAGACTTAAAAAATTCAATCTCAAACTGTTTGCCACCAATTCTTCAGAAAGTAGCATTTTTGGCACAAAAGTTTTAAAATTGGATTTCGGATCAAACAAATTTTTAACTAGTCTTTCATTATTGCCGATGTTGATAAAGCTATATTAGGAGCTGACTTTCTTCGACACTTTAATTTATTAGTCGATGTTAAAACAAGGAGCTAATTCATCCGTACAATTCATTTTCCGCTCATTGTAAAACCATTGTTTATTCAATTTTCGTTACAAAATTAACTTTCGCGAATTTTCGCCTGGTATATGTAAGTTGTTAACGGAGTTTAAAGAGATTACGATTCGAAATTTCGATTCTGTCGAAGTAAAAAACAAAATTGAACATCGAATTGAAACAACTAGTGTACTCATTTCTTGTAAAGTTAGAAGGTTATTACCGGAAATGTTAAAGATAGCTAAAGCGGAATTTGACTTTATGGTCCAACAAAAAATATGTAGACTTTCAAATAGTCCGTGATACAACCTGTTACATATGGTACGTAAACGGAATGGCTCATTTCGTCCTTGCGGAGATTATCGTGCTTCAAATGCACGAACTAAAGCCAATAAATATCCTATTTCTAACATACAAGATTTCACTTATGATCTTGTAGGCTGTACAATATTTACGACTTTGGATTTAGTTCGGGCATGCCTGCAAATACCTATGAACAAAGTATCGAAAAAACCGCTATAATAACTCCTTTAGAACTTTTCGAATTCATGAAAATGAACTTTGGCTTACGTAATGCAGCAACCATAATGCAACGCTATGTTAACTCAGCAGTTAGAGATCTATCCTTTCGTTTTCCTTATATCGGTGACTTGTTAATCGCATCTAAAATTATTAAAGAACATCTTGTTCATTTAAAGGAAGTTTTCTCTCGTTTATCTCAATACGGTTTGGTGTTAGAGATTTCTAAATACAAATTCGCATAAAATGAAGTTTTGTTTTTAGGTCATTGGATATCTTCCGCCGGATTTTCCCCATCTCCTTACAAAGTTAAAGCCATCAGAGATTTGACTAGACCTCAACGAACAAAAGGATTGCGAAGATTTTTAGGAAGGTTAAATATTTATGGAAAATTTTTACCTCACGCTGCACATCACCAAAGAGTACTAAACAACTTCCTATCAGGAAATAAGAAAGATAGTGTAATTTTAAAATGGGATGAGTCTACTATAAATGCTTTCAATGTATGCAAGAGCCAACTTTGTGAAAATACAATGTTGCTTTTCCAAAGCAGAATACAAAAATCTCTGTTATGTCTGACGTTTCAGATCATGCTATGGGAGCTGTTTTACAGCAATACACTAACAGTTTTTGGCAACAGCTTAGTTTTTTTCAGCTCATCTGAATTCTACTCAACACCGTTATAGCACTTTTGATCGTGAAAGGTTAGCAGCATATTCAGCTATAAAATTCATTAGGTATCATCTTGAAACCTGCGAATTTACACTATTCACCGACCAGAAACCATTCGTCTACGTTTTCAAACAAAACCCAAACAGAGCAACGCCAAGACAATTACGTCATCTTGATTTTAATTCACAATTTACTATTGACATTTGTTACGTCCCTGGAAAAGACACGCTTTATCAAGGATTGAAGCAATACATGTCCTAGAAACAATAGACTACAACGTCATAGCAGATGATTAACTTGAAAGTGCTGAACTGTTATCGCTACTTAATCTGTCAAATCCTACTATTGAACTTCAAAATTTTCCTGTTAATGGGACAAACAAATTTATTTATTGCGGAACTTAAACTGAAAACAATGGACCTAACCTTCTGTTGAAATATCGCTAAACAGCTTTTGAATGTGTTCATAATATTTCTCATCCAAATATTAAATCTTCCGCATGCTTGATGATTCAAAGGCATTTTTGGACTAATATCAAAAAAGACACTACTATCATAGCTCGGAATTGTATGAAATGTCAAACAGCTAAAGTCACTCGACATACTAAGAGTCCTTTACTACAATTCCCTCTAACTAGTAAGAGATTCGAAGAAATTCACATCGACCTCATTGACCCTTTACCTTATTCAAGCTGGTTTCAAGTATTATATTACTATCATCGACAGATTTAATAGATGGCCGGAAGCTTTTCCCATACAAGACATCACTGCTGAAACTGTGACCAGAATTCTAGTCGATAATTGGATCTGTCGTTATAGAACTTCTGTATGATAGTGATCAAGATTCCCAATTCGAATCTCAATTATTTCGCGAATTGTCTAATATTCTCGGATTTAAAAGAAACCGTTCAAGTTTTTTTCACCCACAAACCAATGGCAAGTTAGAACGCTTTCATCGCACTCTAAAATCTTCGACAATGTGTTATGAATCATTGAATAAATGATCTGAATTTCTGCCATTTATCCTACTCGGTCTTAGAAGTGTTGCTCTCGATGATTTCCAGGCAAGCGCTGCCGAGATGGTTTATGATAAAAATCTAAGTTTACCTTCAGATATGTTTGTTGATATCAAATCGGTTCAACATTCATAATTTGTTTCATCGTTTAAAACGATCATGCAAGATCTAAAGCCAATACCCATCAAAGCTCATTAATCTTTTAAAACTATCATTTTCGAAGATTTAAAGATTTGTACATACGTAATTTTTAGAACTGATGCAATACGTCGTTGACTTCAACCACAATACGAAGGACCATTCAAAGTATTCCGTCATGACAACAAAACCTTCCTCCTCAACATTAGAGGGAAACAAAGAAACATTTCTATTGACAGAACAAAACCTTGCTTTAATTCTAATCTATCTAGTTCGACAACAAGTCTATCTCCAAATACTAAACTGGAAGAGAAAACAGTTCCTATTCTCACACATTCTTCAAAATCACAACATCCTCTCAAACCGACCGCTACCAAAATGTTGCTTCCGCGCCAACTAATTACATAATCAAATATGTTCGACAAGTTGTTAAACCACTCTAATAAAAATAATTTGCTTCATTTGACTGAGATGGGGAATGCGTTGGCAAAACCATTGTTGTTAAAATATTACTGGTTATGTAATATGTAGATGTTAAATTACTCGTAAAGAAAAGAATGATTTTCCGGCGCCTGGTGGGACCCGAACCCACGACCTCCTGATTGCCGGTCAGGTGCTCTACCTACTAAGCTACAGGCGCAACCACTCTCTCCCTTACGAGTATATATATATAACTTTGCATGGACAAGTTCGCTATTGGTGTGGCAGTACTGTGACTACCGTTGCCAAAGCGACAAGTTAAAGAAGCAAAAATGTCAGATATGACGAACTATTTTTTAATATTATTAATGTAACAGTGGGTTCGGGTCCCACCAGGCACCGGAAAATCATTCTTTTCTTTACGAGTAATTTAACATCTACTGTTGCCACATCATCGGCTAATATGAAAAAACTGTTACTTTAATAATATGTAACATTTAATTTGCTTTCTCGTTTGTGACTGCGTGAAATGATGTTTTGATTTAACGTGATTTTATGTGAAAATGCAAACTTGGTAGAGAATGAAAAAGACCTTGCAAGAGAGATGTTCGTCAACTTTCAATATATAGTTTTTATTTCTGGTTTATGTTTTAATTTTTCAGTGATTAAATCTTTTTGTTAATTATATCGTCTGATTTTTGACCTTCGTAATTCTCGTCACAAGGGGTGAATTACTTGGTAACGTATATTTAATTCGTCCTGTAGCCAAAACGCAACCCCAACTAGCCATTTATTCTGGTGATCTTATTGGCTACATATTCGGCTTATCGTAATACAGGACTTGATACCGCTGTCTGGGATTACAGCGCCGCCTCCGGCGGCCACCCTTCCCAATGAAACCCTTGCAAAAAGAAGAAGAGAAGAGGACTTGCTACCGAAGACCAACAACCACAAATCTAACATTTTACAAAGAGTTATTTATAGCTTTTGAGAAACGTAAAATGTAGAGGGATTCTTAAATTGTAATACAATTACAGAGATGCCAATGTTCGTACTTATAAATTTATTTTTGTTACGGATATTAGGTGAAATATATTGGACCTCGATGAATATCTCTGCCATTCAATGCAATTTTGATATCATGCAATGCAGTTAAATATAATACAAACGTTGCATACAACTTACATAAATGCCCGGTATGCGTTTCGTTTGCTTATTCATATTTGGATTTCGGATATGCATTTTAGGAAAAATGGTTCATTTATTCTTCAATAGTGATATATATAATGTATATATATTTCCGGTGTATAATATCCTGCGTACGTATTCTTCAGCATTCTGCTTATGAAACGATTAAAAAGTTATGTTACACCATTTAACGGACATCACATTCCTGTTAAAATAATTTACATGTTAATTATATTTGTATTGTTTTCATTCGAAATCTTCCATATTCGAGGCAAAGCTAATCTGCTGCACTATTAAATTTTTGGACTATTAAAATATTAATATTTTACAGGCAGTTTTGTAATAAAAAAACTTTAATAATTATTACACGAACATCAAATATGCTCTACTTTTCCAAAAACACGAATTTTTATGATACAAAACTAATAACGTAGCACACAAATACTGGGAATTCCTACTGTCAATATAATCTTCTAACAGATTCTGTGATATGATTTATGCATAATCACCCTCTACTTGCTGAATTCAAATCTGCTGAAGGTTTCTAATAATACCAAAACTTCTGAATTAATTTTTCCGTGTTTTTAATGAGGAGAAGCGCCTAAACGTGCAATTAATTGGTCCGCGGTGACAAGCAATCTACTAAGTAAATTTTTGTTTGTGTCAGTTCTTGGTATTTTCCACATAAAAAGTTCTCTGTATTTCCTATTGTGTTTATTTCTCGCCCCTTGAGCTTTTGCGGAAAACTGATTTTTCGGAAGTATACAAGAGGCAATAATACCTCTTCCTATTCACGACCGAGCAACGAGTATTCTTTCGCAGATTGGCGAAAAATGAGGTAGCCCTCAACATTATTAGACTATTTATCGCCTAATTTGGAATGCAGAAAAACGCGGTTGCCAAAATTCCACGCGCCAAATTTCTCGCCAAGCAAACGAAGTCTTCTGAGTGGTCAGTTACTTTAATGACGTCATCGCTCGCTATAATGATTCTTTTTCCTAAATTTAATAAATACCAGATTTTAATTACACAAATATGCCTATGTTTTATGTATTTGAGCATTATTTTAATGTTTTATGTCCGAAATGTATCTTCTATTAACTCTGTTAACGTAAGAAAGGGCGATCTACTGGCAGAATCACACTGTTTTGCGCCTTTTCGATGTACCAGATTATCTTTACCGCGAATATAGAAATTGAAGGAAATATAATGTTATTTGAATCAGGATAGAACGTGAGGCAAATGCAATGTAAGGATAAAATCGAAAACCGCAGAAAACAAAGTGAAATCACAATTTTGGAAGTTCAAATCTATATCTGAATTATTTTGTTTTTATTGACGGAATATTTCATTCAATGCATCTAAATAATCATGTAAAATAGTTATTGTGCATAAAACCTAACTACGTTCTCAAATAATATGTATTTTCGATATCCCCATTTTAAAGAGTGTTGGACTGTTCGTAACTGGAATTCGTATATGGAACATGTGGTACGCATGATCGCTTCCTGGCACCCAAACAGTCTTCTGTATTTAACATGCTTAACTCAACGCCGAGGACTAAATTTTCCCAATAATGAGGTGCAGAATGCTTAAAGCCGTGAGATTTTCTCCCTCAGGTTTGATTTCCACTCTGCTAAGTGTTGCTAAGCATTTCGTGGAGACCGAGTTAGAGGACTCCAACTACGCAACAGGAAACCTCTGTGACATTATGTTAAATAGCGAAGAGTACGCTTTTCATGGTGAAATTCAGCGAAGGCGCTTCCACTAAATCAAATTAATGTTATCCTGTATTATTTCTGCAAATAGGTTTTGTTGAAATTATTCATTTTCTGGCATCGCTTTCACTGAGGTTAAGCGATGATATCCAATTCGTAATGGAAAATTGTATCGAATAAAATTACATTTAATCCTTGTTTTGAAATGAACAGCATCATCACAAACATGAGCACCCTTGATTCCTTTCAAATTTGTTGTTTAATTCAAATAAGCCACTGTACTAATAGTGTTTTATAATGTTAAAATGAGTGTATATTAAAATAAAGTTTTCCTTAAATTAAAAAAATATTTGCTTAAAAAAAAAGGTGAATCCCTATAAATCTAATAAGAAGAAAACTTTGTTTTTAAGTCAAGTAGATCGCTATCATGTCGAAGCTTTTACTAATAGTATACAATAAAACAGGGCATTTTTAAGTTTAATTTGCATGGAATTTCATTTTTGCAATTGTTTCGATTTAAAAATGCTGAGGCTTTTTAAGATATTATATTGAAATTTGGCAGATATATAATATGAACAGATATAAACAAACCGTCTGAACGAAAATTTGATATTTTAATTTAAAGTACACATTTTATTCTGTTTTATGTTTCTCACTATGAAATATTGTTAAAATATCAATTAATTTTTTTTCACTGATTCTATGCGAGAACACACAAAATCTTTCCGGCACATTTTTCTCAATTTAATTTCCATTAAAATAAAATATTAAAA
This sequence comes from Dysdera silvatica, assembly GCA_006491805.2. Classification (NCBI taxonomy): domain Eukaryota; kingdom Metazoa; phylum Arthropoda; class Arachnida; order Araneae; family Dysderidae; genus Dysdera; species Dysdera silvatica. Next base: position 6,163,707 of record QLNU02015359.1, on the reverse strand, counting down.
ACAAAAAATGGGAAAAACAAAACGACAAGTATAAAAAATGGCTAATGTCCTTTTCAGCACACTGTATATGTTTTCGTAAAAGGTAAGTTACCTTCAAATTACTTTTTTTTGCCTAATATCAAAAATTATCCCTATAAACGTACACTCAAAAAATTAAATCATAATTTTAATAAATAAATTTTTTTTCTGAAGGATGAACCCCCTTAACAGGTTTCGAATAGAAAATAGAAATATTTAAATAAAAATACACTCATCTCTCGCTATTCGCGGGTTTGTTATTCACAGTTTCGATTGCTTGTTATTTTTTTTTAGTTCTCAAAAAATAAAATTTTTAACAAAGTTTGAAGCTTTTAGATCAAAACAATAATGAGTAAATATCAGTACCTATAATCCTACTACATAACGTACTAAAAATGTATAAAGATGGAATATACACATGCGTGAATATTTCAGGTGTTGTTATTACGTCCACTCAGAACTGGACAGTATCTAAAATACATGTATTTCAAATGCGTATTTTCAATACGTTTGAATTTTGTATTTTGAAAATATGTTTAGTTTGTAATCTTCAACTTCCAATCTTAGCTATTTAGCAAAATAGATGATCCTCAAAGGTCCGTTTGATGACCAGCTTAGGTGGACTGTTGAAGCAAATATCATAGAATTTTATAGGGGGGCACCGGAATGAACGCCTCCTGCGCAATATTTCAATAAGGGAAAAAATGTAGTAAAAATAAAATACTTGTAACAGATGGACAACGATGGGAAAAAAAGGGTGGACATTTTCTCAATCATACGCAGAAAATAAAGAACGCAACGCTTCTTTTACCGACCACCCTTGGCAGTCGTCAAAACTCCCTCTTTCTGATTTAAGATATTGGCCTGAATTAGCAACACTTTCAAAAAACTGAAAATTCGTAAGTGAGGTGGCTATTCTACAATGGCTCTTCCTACGAAAAGTCGGCCAACTACTCGTGTAAATTTCGGTCCGACTGGACAACGCAATTGCAAGTGGAACTCCGTCGTAGAATGTAACCAGCTGTAACCACTTATCTACTAAAGATTGGGGTATTGATTTCTCACGGACGCGAACCTGCCTGCCCCAAGGTGTGTATATTTGCCGTTAAGTATTTGATTGACAGATTGATGACGGCGTTTACATAGAGCTCAACTGAATAATTACAAAAGGGAAAATTTGGAAGCGGTCAGTAACAAAATACAAATTGCAATTCGTATGTAATGATGTCACTAAGGTCGTGCTTAATTTCAATTTTAAAAACTAAAACCTGAGAGATCTCTCATTCTCTGAGAACGACTCCTTGAAATTGAGTTCTTAAAAAAATTATCTTAAAATAGACGCTCTAGCCGACAGGTTTTGGTGACTACGGATCATGATGTTCAGTCTGGGGGTTTACATCTGATGCCCAGACGCTATCGATTTCAATGAATACCCGCTTATGCACACCTAATCGTAAGTCATGTCACTTTTATTATGCCATTGCCTTATTTAATTCAATATATAGAATTAAGAATATCTTGTGTATACCAGCGTCTAGCATTGGGGAATTATAATGTGTGTATGTTCAATGGGCAACGATGGTCGTAGTGTATTCTTTTTAAAATAAACGTAGTGGATATGGTTTATCTATTTGCCTATTTATCGCATTCTAGTCGATTACCAATTGCTTTTAGTAGTTATAAAAAATTTAATAAATATATTGCTATTTTCATTTTTACAAATAGTCCTTTCAAATGATAAAATATCCATATTTTATAACAATTACATTCGGTTTTCAAAAACGATGTTAATTAAAACCTGTCAACGATCTACAGTGAGCTAAGAAAGATTAAGTATCCTGGCAACATTATCAATCGAGTGCAGTAGCTGAGGAAAGGAAGGGGCGTAGGAGGCGCTAGCCCCCCTGTGGATATCAGAACGCATTAATTATATTCTCTAAGGCCGCATCACATAATCTTCTTTGAAGTCACGAGCCCCCCATGAATTTTGAATTTCTACACTTCTGACTGAGAGAAATTTCAATATTTTCAATGCAAAATTTGCAGGAATTAAAACAAAACGGTTTTAAATATATCTGAAGATACTGGCATTAAATGCATGTTACTTTAAAATTATTTTACATACAATTTTCTTTAAATACATCGGTATTTTCTTAAAATACAATACACGTTCTTGGTTTGAAGGGATTCAATATTGGACTGGTGGAAGAGAGTATTAACGGGGTTTAGTGGGCGCAACACTTAACTTGACCCAAGCGCTGGAAACCCACGTTACGTCCTCGGTAAGACACAATTGAGGGAATACCGTTCATTGCTTCGGTACTCTAGCGTCTTGAGATATTTGTTACGAGATGTGAAAGAAATAAAATATATAGATTTAAGTCTGAATGGAGGTAAAGGGCCTAATTGTTGTGTGAAACAATTTGTATTTTTCATAAGCTGGGGTCCTTTTGTTGAAGATCCGTGCTTTAGTTGTTCTAATTGTATTTTCATGCTTGTGTCGCAAATTAATTTGCCTCTTACTGTTATCTCAGATTTAATATTTGTTTATAAGATACAACCAAGAATTAAAGGGGTAGGTATTGAATAAATAAATCAAAATTTTATATGTTTTATATTATATATATTCTGAAGTATAATACATATTTCGCCTAAAATGTTATGACACCCTCATCACTTTGTTCGCTTGTTTTAAATATATTCATCTACGATACAGAATTTTGAAACCACTACAGTGATGACTTTGACATGATTGTCACTGACGATTGGCGTTACACTTTATTCGTTATTTTTCTGTGATTTTCAATTTTATTTTTTTTTTTTTTTTTTTTTAAATGTTATTTTCTAATCAATTAATTAATTATTTTACTATTATAACAAGGACAAAACGTAATTTCCTTTTAAATCTTTGTTATATCAAGGGTTCTCATTCTACCTCCTCCTTCAAACTATGAAATCGTCATGCTTTTAGTGTCTCTCTTCAGAGTGCTCAAAATCTTAGATTCGCCAACAGATATATATCTGGCAATAAAACTGATTACACGCTGTATAGCTCATGTAGTTGGTCTTTGACGGCAATATCTGAAAATCGTTCATTCCTAAATCGATTATTTTCTATCATAAGTGGGAATTCACGAAATGTGAAATGATGCTGATATATACGAAATTATGGTAACATATTATGAAATTATGTAGTGGCATATACAATGCATTAGAATGATACAAACCCTTTACATTTTCCATGCTACGGGTTTGTCAATCCTGTACATGGGGCAAGAGTAGCAAAACCTAAGGTTAATTCCCTCTCTCCCTATACTGGCTTAAGTTTCATTTCTTATAATTAGTCTTCTTAATTTGTTTCTAAATTCAGTTTCTGACGTAATATTTTTTATTTCGTTTGGTAATGAATTCCACATCTTAATGCCGTAATAATTTATATTACCGGAACCCATGTTTGTTTTTATTTTAATTTTTAAAGTTTTCCTTGATCAACTATTGTTCATATTTGGTTTATTTTCTATATTTATGTCCTCAATATACTTCCCTTTTTTTATTCGATTAAATATCATTATCAAAATTTTAAATCCATGTATTTGATCTAAATTCATTATATTATTTTCAATTTTTATTTCTTGTTTTTTGTTTTTTTTTTGCGTTACATTGTTCCAAAATCTATTTAATATTGTTTGCATACTTTTTCGACTTTTTATATTCATATTTTCCCAGATACTATTTCCATATAAAATATAACTATATGAAGAATATAAATGAATTTTTATGTATATGGGTAACATATTCTTTAATCTTTAATACTCCTACACTTTTTCTAATTTTTTTTATTAACTTCCAAAATATATTTATTCCAATTTAAACTTCATTTATATAAATACCAAGGAACTTAATTTCATCCGTTTTCTTTATTTCCTTATTATCTAACTTTAATATTTCCAAATTATCTAATTTTTTATTTATATTATGAAAAAGTATATGCTTAGTTTTTTCTCTATTAACTATTAGTTTATTATTTTTAAACCACTGATTTAGAATTTCTAGTTTTAATTTTGCCTTGATGAAGACGTTTTCATTTGTCATATCTCCGAAAATCTGACCTATGTCGTCAGAAAATAAGTTTACATCATCGTCAATGTCAATAATATCATTTATGTGTATGAGAAATAATAGCGGCTCAATTATGAATCCTTGCGGTACTACACATGTATTTTGCTCTTGATTAGAATGTATATGATTTATTTGCACAATTTTAGTTCTACCTGTTAAATAACTATGAAACAATTTAAGCACATTATCTCTAACTCCATACATTTGCATTTTAATTAATAACAATGATTGGTCTATTTATAATACCGAAAGCCTTGCTTAAGTCAAAGAATATATCTATAACAAATTCTTTATTTTCAATTTTTTGTTGAATTTTAATAATTGTTTTAATGGGTACATCCTCTGTTGTTCTATTTTTCCTGAACCTATATTGTCTTGAATTTATTATATTATATTTTCCAAGTAATTCAATAGCCTATTGTATAATAGTTTTTCAAAGATTTTTGAGAATATAGGAATTATTGAGATTGGTCTATAGTTGTATAGACATTTCCTATCCCCTTTTTTAAATATTGGAATAACTTTACTTGTTTTCATTTTTATTGGTATATATGACGTCTCAAGGATATTATTAAAAATCATATACAATGGCTTTACTAATTCTCCGGCACAAAATTTTACTAATTTTAGTTTAATGCCATCAAGCCTTTCACCCTTATTTTGTTTAATTTTTTGAAGTTCCTTTTATATTCCTTCTTTTACGAATTTCACAAAATACATGATATTTTCTCATGCTTCTACTCGTTGATAATTTATATCCACACCATTATTACTTGATTGTGTAATTTCATCCATTATATTTACATAAAAATCATTAAAAGCATTTGCTTAAATTTGTGTGTCCGT